>JABUQX010138724.1:20000-54212 GCA_015478945.1 Trachelipus rathkii
AAAATTTAAAAACAAAAATGAAAAACAACAACAGCAAAAATTTATTAGTGGAAATAGTCCCATCACATAATTAGGGAAAAAATGATCCCAAAAGGGTAAGAAAAAAATAGAAAAAGATAATAAAAATAAATAAATACCATACTTAAAAGACCTAAATTGTAAAAAGTTTGAGAGGATGCTTAAATGTCACATGGGAATGATAAGAAGACTTTTACGGTGCGCACGTGATTGTGGAAAGCAAAACACACACAACGCACACACACACACACACACACACACACACACACCTACATACCACACACACACACAACCACACACCACACACCACCACCACCACACACACACACACACACACACCACACACACACACACACACACACACACACACACACACACACACACACACACACACACACACACACACACACACACACCACACACACACCACACACACACACCACACACCACACACACCACACACACACACACGACACACACACACAACACACACACCCACACACACACACCACACACACCACACACACACACACGACACCACACACACACAACACACCACAACACCACAAGCGATACTATCTATCCCACACCATTCCCACAGGCGAATACACATTTTGGTTTTTGGAACACACATATAATTATCGTTAAGCACACCACTCCATCATCCGAGAATAACATGCACTCTACCCACCAACAACACACGACAGCACTCAGCAAATGCACTTTCTATCACCCACACCTATCAGCTTTTTAATTATCGATGGGATGAATACCACACTCTATCAACTTAGTCACCACACATCAACAACATCCTTGCAGTATAAATACATCACTCTTAAACAACAAACAAATTTAATCGGACTCCTCGCACAGTCACACTACTACCATGGCGTCCAACACTATCACGATGCACCAATTTTTCCTCTATTGCTGTAACCCATTTTTGTCGTGTTGTTGGTAAAGTTCGCTTTCGCCTCGGCGCGCGACGTTCTGCTTTCGAGTAACACACACGGGTTCGCGAGTTCTCGAAGTTGTTTTCTTGGCTTTGATAACACTTACTACGAGCACACACACCGATACGACGTCATGCTATCATCTACGGAGCACCGAGCTTCCCCCCCTTTTCAGTTTTGGACGTCTTTATTTTTTTACCTGCGCAAGACTCCCGAGTCACGAGACTTTTCCTTCGTTTTCGAGAGAGATTCACCGTCACCTACGAGTAAACACGCACACTCACTACTCCTAGCGCATCGCGGCTTCGAATTTTCCGACGTACACCTCGTCGCTACCCATCTTAAATTTCTCCGCTTCTTTAAACCATTTTTTCTACTTCGCTTGTCGCAAACACACACAGCCTCGACATTTTCACACCAGGTCAGACTATCAGGTCATATCACTACATGCTACTTCTTACAGCTTGGTGTTATTAATGTACGTAGGTTAGCTTGAATTAGAGAAGAGGATGCGAATAGCCCACTGAGGAAGTAACTCCCCAGTATATAAGCTGGTCGAGACCATTCTTCTATAGCAAACAAGGGTTTATATATTACAGGGATTGAACAACCGGACCGGAGAGACTTACAATATAATATACACCGTTGTAAAGGTGTTACTGCACAATTAACACAGAGTAATACACCAGTGTCAATATATCCAAACAAACTCAGAAACAAAGCGTTTGTAATTAGAGGAACAACCAAATAGGTAATCTATAGGTTCGACAAAGTAGGTACACACTAGGAGGAAGTTAAGAATAATATTCATCAATATAAGGTATGTTTTAACTCTAATTTTATTAGAATCACAAGCCATATCATGCTGGATATTTTATATTACCAGATAAACACGGGTAGGCTGGAGTTTCTCTTATAAAAATGGTGAGTACTTCGGTAGATTTTTCGAAAGCAATAAATTTATAAAGGATTTCCCGAGAACGAATATTTGAAAAGCTATAGCGCAACTGATTCTAGGGATGGCCGGGACTGCCGGCTCTGTCGCCTGAATCTCTAACAGGTAACCGATGTACGGGCCCTGGAGAGTCTATACGCCGTCTCCAAGCGTTGATAGGTGCGTAACCTCGTCCAGTGGTAGGCTGCCGAAACATTGATTAATAGCTAGTCTTAGTAACAGTATCTCAGCGCCCGTTAGGCTACACGGCTCAATATATATCTGAGTTACTCAGTAGGTTTGTATTAAATCACTAGTAGGAAGTATGGTTAAGATCATAAAGGACACCACTCTTAATTCTGTGAAAGTAAATGATACTGATTAAAATAAATAAATCTAATATTATTTTTGGGTAAAACTATTTTATATTTAAATTAAATAATTATATCATTATAGTATCGAGTTTATATTTTATAGTAATTATTCGATATATACCTTTATACCCTATACTACATATACTTAGTGGATATTAGACTAAAATCAACTCAAATCCGTAAATACGATATTCCTATTTATATATTTATACTCAATCCTCCATTAATAATATAAGGTGATAAAATCATAATATATGACACTCACGTAAACTAATTATTTATAAACGAATAAATTTTTTAAAGGCTATTCTCTATACAAAATTTTGTATCGCGAGAACTGAAAAACGTGTTTACTTATATTATTTACAGGCAAGTAGTAAGAGAATAAATTATTTATAGTCATCTATTCATATAGCATACTATGATAGAATTCGAAAGAGCATGAGATAAAGAGATAGTAACACGAAGAATCTGTTGTTATATTGATTATCTCACACATCGGGGGTGCTCACTTAATATCCATTAATTAGTTCGTTTCTGTGAGATTCATGTGCGCGACGTTATAGTTAATATAACGTGAAGAACTTTAGTGTTGTAACTTATTACGACCTGAACAAAATCTGTCTCAGTTTCTGTTGTATGACCTGGCAACCTCGGAATTCTTCCGAAAATTGAACAATTTGAAATGGTAGAACTAAAAATTAAAGTATGAAAAGCTTTTCAATTGAATTTTAAGAGATACGTTCCTCACAACTAATGGTACGTCTTGATGATAGATATATATTAAGGACGCTCGGTCGTATAATAGTTGAACTGAAGTTAGAGACTTAGGAATCTCGTACCCCATGACGATCGTTAGGTGAGTCTACTATTCTCCTCAGTCGACGTTCGACATTTAAATCCAGTAGAGGACGCCGAAGATCGGTACGTTAGCTCGCTAATCTGCGGAATTATGGATATTGAACATATCCTGGTCTCATGACAGATACATGAGGCAGAGGAGATCGGCCGGCTGCCTCTTCCCGCTCTGTCAAAACAAAGGGCAGACTTTAAGTATGTAGTTTTTCAGTACGTATGTTATGTACAGAGGAGGGTGCGATCACAATTTCAGTTATGGGCTCGAACATACTGGGTAGACGTATCTGTTATTAAGCGGTAAGTCGCGGGCGGGTGGTTCACATGTTCTGTCACCAGCTCCGGAGGGCCCGGATCTAGTCCGCTCTCGCCGTTGAGGTCTATTCGAGCGATTTAGATTGTTCGTGAGACCTTTCTTTTTCTTTCTTTTTTTTTCACGTTTCGATGGATTATCTCACGGAGTGTCGGATCCTGCTTTCATTTCGATATCTGTAGTATTTAGTTACTTGTTGGCCGTGACAAAATGCGGTGGAACTGGAGCCGTGATTGGTCAGGGAGGGAGCCGGGTAGTTCTGAAAGCTTGTTGCTGCAACTCCTCTCAGCACCGGCGTTTTACGTTGGCTCTCCATTTATAACTTCCTTTCTCGTGTTTTGTGCTGGTATTCGAGACTTCGCTACGGAACGTTTCTTAAATGTCTGAATGGCTAGGGTGTTCTGATAGGGTCGCTGTTCTAGATCACTATGGAGTTTGGTTACTAGCACTGGAGACTAGCGGTGTCTCTCCGAGCATAAAAAATCAATTTCTCTTCTTGGGTCTCTGGATCCCTCCATAAACGATTCGCGGTGCTCTTCCGGGTTTTTTTTCAACGGGTGGCGTCATCGACTACCGTTTGTTCCTGGCGTACGGAGGTATAGATCTAGAAGTTACCAAAACAGTAGTTGTAACAATAAATGGACCAGTATATTAGTAGGGCCGTGCGTTCAGACCAGTGGGTGTTGGTAGGCCAAGATATGATCGACATATCCATGATGAATAAGAACGTATTGGTAAATGCGTCCAATGAGTGGCCTGCGTGTAATCATGTGTGATGAACAGGGGGTGATGTGGGGAAGGAAGAGTTCGGAAATGAGAATTATAGTTGACTGATTTGCGTTTTGTGTCATTTTTTTTGCTGACACCAGGTACTCGGATTGATTTTAGTCCCGTTCAGTTTGTTAACGAGCGGGATTCGGAGTCTGGGGGACGTCGTCCGGACTGGTTGCAGTAATCATCGCACCCAGCGATCTGGGAGAACCTACGTAAAGCACAGAGCTATTAGGTCTATTACAAACAATGTGAGGAGTGGACCCGGGTGGAGGAGGAGAAATGTACAGAGGTTCATTTGGGCAAGAAGGCGAATAACGAAGAAAGCGTCGCAATAATGGACCGTGTCACACCTAGTCGCGGGGATGTTTCGGTTGGGGTAGTGGGCCGCGTATAGTCGCTGTTTGTCGTCGGGGCTCACCTGGAGCCAAAGGGATGAACCCTCACATTGACGAGAATGCCATAGTGAGGCGGAGCCACGCTCAGTGTTCTCGTGAGACTCGCGTCTGGTACCGTGCAAAGGACGCGTTTCAGGTCGGCCCATTTATCGGTTTGAATCTTCGTTTCTGATTCGTCCTTTCACTCAGCTGATCCGTTCCAGCTAATCTTATTTTGTACATCATTTCTCGCCTTAGAGTTGTGGGACTGTTAAACCGTCACGTAGAGGAGCTTCTTCTTTTTTTGTCAGACACGTAGTGGTTCATCCATTGTCTACTGCTCAACTTTCTCTGTTTCCACATGCGCATGCCTACGGGGGCTCGCCACCTCGTGTATATCCAGCACCTATGATCTTGGGGAGTAGCATGTTGTTCTGAGGGATGCGAGGATGATGGATAGTATAACGACGTGAGTTATTTCAGTATACCTTTTATTTATTTACTCACTGAAAAATGATAGCAATATTTAAAAATCTTACCTTAATATCGAGCTTATAGAGTCACGGGTTAAATTATCATCTATATTATAATACTACTTACCCACGCGCCGGTCCTATTTACCACAAGTTATAGTACTATACGGTCTATTCGCAGCCTATATCTATTGATATTATATATATTATTTATAAGATTTGACGAGGAGCATCCTCGGGGCGCGTTAACTACACATATAGTCATGAAAACTATTGTTCCTATATATCTGAGTTTTGGATCATTTATCGTCCATATTTACCTATTATTACTCTTACCATACTGATACGGTAAGGCTGAGTACGGTACTAATCGACAGCTATATACTTATACGACTAGGCGTTTTCTTTCAGAGGCGCGTCGAGGCGAAATCAGCATTCAGAGCTTAAGTGATTTAGATCTGAGTATTATGTACGAGTAGTAAGAACTTAATAAAATTATTAGCGAACTTTCATACTTTTTTAGATACACTCGATTTGGAAAAGACATTTGCAATAAAAATAAATACTGAATATATTTTGACAATCATTCTATAATAATAAAATTTTATCAAATATTCTTAAAAAAATGTATTCTAGACGCCGCGATTATTATATCCTTTCTAGAAATTTCAAATTTTTATGCAAGTAATTAAGTATAAATCCATATAATAATATTATATATCCGCCTACATATAAGAAGCTGGCGTAAGGACTGTGGCTGGCGAAGGAACAGGGAGGACTTGAAACATCGCAAGAAATAAAAATGCCCCGAAGACAATCGCGAAAAAATCTCTCGACTTAAACTCATAACCGCCATACCGTGTAGGAGAGTTCTATCATTTAATGGCTACTGGTGTATTTCTGCCTTGGGGTTCATTCAAACCTAGGGTTTTTAAGGTCGGTGAGTACACACACGAATTTTAAGGTTCCTGGAAGACCGACTTTCGAGCGAGCGCCTTTTCTGTCACGACACCCTCGGACAACCTCGAGAGCGTGCTGATTCTCGGCTCCAAATTGTGGATCGATGGAGCGGGAGCCACACATAGGCGCATTTTCTTCTCGTTCAGGTATCGTCACCTCGTAACTTGAAACCAGATGGGTTTTCAACATGACACTGAGTCAGAGCCTCTATGGTTTTTGATCGTCCCAGGGTGGAGAGCGCTATCTACTCAGTGATCATGAGTACGGGGACGCCGGCGCGTAAAATTCATTATCCATATTTTCAACATAGTGCGTCTTTACTGCATAGCGCTTTCTAGGGCTATTTCATCCTGGTATGAGGAACTGTATTATCCTCAAGGCCGATTACATCGAATATTTCGAGAGCTTCTTTATACTCGAGAGAGAAATAATATATCTCCCGTGACAATTGCCAGTCAGTTATGGAATATTCGTCCCTGGCTCGACGTCGTGAGCGTGTTCACTAGCTCAGCGGAGTCCGGGAAGTGACAATCCGGTAATCAACACCACGCCTTCGACCGTCCAGAGAACCGGAATATGTTAATTAGACGCGGAATGCTGAGAACCTTTTTGGTTCCCTGTTTGCGCGTTGTTAATCAGTCAGAGTTATATATAAATACGCCCGAGTTTATTTGCCTCACGATCATATAAAAAAAGGAGTATCCGAGCCATAATATAAAAAAGAATCTTTACGTAATCCTCAAGTATAACTTATTTCTAATTTAACGCTAATCTGTAAATCTTAATGTAAGGAGATTCTAGAGTAAACTAGTTTTGCTATCCAGGCTATCAAGTACATATAGGCGCATAGCGTAGCTGGTAAAAATAATAAACAGTAACATACAGAGAGACTCACTTAATCACGTCATCCGTGAGGTTAACCATATGACCGGAACATAATAGTTTATCGCTTCGGCTCTCCGCCCCCGCACGAATTTTACGGACCACTCAACCAAGGTCGGCTATACACTACCCTCGAGATTACGATATTCTTATCACACCTTACGTATTTAATTACGTATTCCCCGATGGCCTTATTTTCACTTTGCTCGAGATATTCCACGAAATTAACTACTACTATATACGTATTTCGCACGCAGATTAATAGGTTGTAATATGGTCATGATAATTATTTGCTCATTTTGATAGTTATATAATAATTCGTATACTTAAGCCCCCTGCACACATCCTGCATCGAAAGAGATAATACCGTTACTCGCAGGGCCGGCCCTCTCCCCTCCCCCCTATTAAGAGTACTGATAATTGATCGTAGAAGGCCTGTAAATTTGTGTGTTATGGTCTGCGCTAGAGGCATTTGGCCGGTTAGTCTAGGTTACGACAGGGCTTTGCCGAGTTCGCGACTTTCGGTCTGTTCGGGGCATCCTGGAGACCCCGTCACAGGAAGGTCGTGTCTCCTCCTGAAAAAAGAAGAAATCGAGAATATCCATCGGGTGAATATAGTCCAGCTCAATAACCAGCACGCCGATATGCATCGAATTTAGGTATAGCATCGGCTGTTATAACACGGAGGAAGGATTGAGAGATAGTTAGGACCGGAGGGAAAGCTAGAAATGTGTACAAACGACGTCTCGGGAGAAGTAAGTCTGAGTCAGAGCGAGCTCGAGTGGCATCGGGCGAACCTCGTCTGCTCCGGTCTGATCTCGGAGCGGTGGCTAGGCCGGGTGCCACCCCGGTCGGCTGAGGCCTGTAATCAAGAGAGCGTTATCAGATCCGGCATATCTCTATGCGGACTCAAGGAAAGCTTACATGTTCGTTTATAATCGATATCCTGTAGCTTTCGTGCGATATACCCTGTATCGATATATTTCACGCCCGCAGCTAGTCCCGGTAAGCCGTCGGCCGACCCTTCGCTCTTCTCCGCGCCACGCACGAAGCGACAGATCGTGGGCCGCCCGCCCGATCTGGCCACCAATAACATCTGGGAAGTCTGCAAACAGCACTGCAAGAAACGTGAAGCAGAAGGCAGGTAATGAGAGGAAGGTATTGCAAGGAATATGAGTCCTGAGAAGGAGACAGAGTTTGGTGACCGCGAACTTCACCACTTACCAGTGCCACCTATGATAATCGTCAAGACCGCAACGAACATGGTCACGCGGCTGCCTCTGGGCCCACGCCACCCTCTCCCGGGGACAGCCAACGGTTGGTGACAGACGGTGCTGCCCGAGAGCTTAGTAATAGCACCCGGCGATGCTTTCGTTTACTAATCAATGTATTCACAGACATGCAACAACATAATTGTTACGGATACTACCACCGCAAACGAGTGACATCATCTGTGAGAAGGTCGTCTAATCTGGTCTCATGCGAGTTCTAAGATATACCACCCCGTTTTCTAATATTGTTGACATGACTTCAGAGCTTTATTGGGCGGTTTTTTTCAAATTCTCAATTATTGTGTTCTTTCATACTTATAAACGTCTATAACTTATATTGGATTTTTCTTTTCTCGGGTGGGCTTGTCCAGATAGTGTCATCGTGTTATTCTCTGATCTTCTAGGGTTCTTCTGAGTACGTGTCTGATCGTAATAACCGCATGTTTTTACATACACTTTTGGCGCTTTCGATTGGTATTAGACTTTTGTTTAGTTTTTGTCTATTTTTGTTTATTTTTTTATTCGTATAATAATATTTATTTTCTCTGCTAAAGCTCAGCTTCGGCTTTTTTTGGCTTTGTGTACAAGAATCAGGAATGTTATGAAAATTAAGTTTAAGTCAGATATTGCTTTATACCAATTCGCAACTTTTGTTTGTTCCATATTGCACATAAGTTCTCTGTTAGATTGTTTTGTAGTCGATCTAATCTAATTCTACGCACAGATTCTGAGACTTAATCTATTTACCGTTGTTTTTTCTCTCTCTTTTTGTGTTTTATATCGGTTTATTCACTATATTTTACTTTCGTCAGTTTTATTCTTAGCACTCTCTAGAACCGATATGTGTTTATATATGTCCCGATGGTTTTTTTATTTTAATTTTTTACTTTGTTTGTGACATAACTAATGATTACGAGTTATTTTTTTTGTGTGTCTTGTTTTCTTTGGTCGTTTTTTGGGTTTGTATGTATAGATAGATCTGCTTATTTATTCGAATCACTCTGTGTCTCTTTCTCCAATTTCTCTTTTTGTTTTTTTTTAAAATTCTTCATAATTTGTTAATTTTTTAATTTTTGATAGGAGTTATATGAATCTTATTTAAGAACACCTTTATTTTTGAGAGAGTGTGACTCTCTCACCTTTTTCTGGTTTTCCTCGTCTGATTGGTATTTATATTACAGATTTCATCAGCGTATCTCCCGGTTTATATTATTTAAAGTTTCAAACTTTGCAAAAGATGCATATACTATATTTTTTTTATACCATCCTTCTCCGTCTAGATTTTCGAAGAATATCGTCGATACTTATAGTGAAGGAAGGGTCGGAGGTCAAAATAAAACACCTTCCGTGAAAATTGTTTATGACGACACACCCTCCGTCTCTTATTTTCGCCCTTCCCTTCGTGATCTATTGATACTTCTCGAATCTTTTGTGTTTCTATTATTACTGACTTCAGATCCAGATTTTTGTCTGCTTTAAGTTATTACACACAGTATTTAAACAGCTCTTTCATTTCACTTCTTGAATTTTTCGGTCGTTCTCTCACTTTTAAATATTTTGTCTCTTGACTTTCCAAACCCTTATATTCTATCATTCACGCCCTCGCACATTTCGAAACGTCGAATGGAAGTTTAGTTGCTAGAAAGAATGTTCTACGAATAGCGTTCGTTCGTCGTCTATCTCGTCTGTTCGCGTATGTCTGGAATGTAATTTTCAGATTCAAAAAAATTAGAAAAAAGTAGACGGCTGTGAAATCTGACTCTCATTCCAAAATTTTCCCATTAATTCCCAATATAATATACAAAAGGACCTTGTTCCAACCCTAAATCGTCCGAGTCCTTTTAATACGTCAAGTTGGCCTCGAGAGAAATCGTTCAGAGGTTGCGGTATTTCGAGGAAGAAATCTTAGTTTATTCACAATACTATCTCGTGGAGCGGGACTTATACCTTGTCGCTATGTTTCGGGGATTCTATTCCGCGCGCCTGAACTCTAGTTGGACTCTATTCTATTTCGAGTGCTAAGCTATAGAAATACTAACTATCGTATGTTCTATATCTTGCATGTCAATGTGCCTCAGAATTCGTTGTACTCACACCATGATTGGCCTTAAACTACCATGCCCAACACACTCGCTTGTACCTTCGTCCACACCGCTTTCTTTTTTTTCTAGGCTATACAGGATTAAATATATGGAAAAGCAAGAAGCGAATCATGTTACTCAAATTTATTTTTAAATCATGACTTCATTTACGAATATCTTTATTCATTAATAAAGCTATTAATATTATTCTTAAACTATCAAATTACAAAGAGATGTCAGAATATAAAATACTGCAAAGCGTCATTAAAACGTTCTCACGTTCTCATTAAAAAATTTCCGACTTACACGGAACATTTATCTCTGCTAAAATGCAATAAAAGAATCGGAGATATATTAAATTTTTGCTCAGTACGTATATTTTCCGAGAGCTAGCACTTGAGATTCCAGGAGCAAATTTCGAACCCTCAGCTCAGTTCCAGCTCCTGACTCTCTAGCCCACTCTCTGCTCAGAAGTTCTGTCGACCGGATGAGCGTATCGTTTTTCCTGTTTTGTATCGATTCCCCGTATAGAATTCAGTCGCATGATCAAGTCATATTCTCGAGTAGGGTATCTAATATTATACCTACCACATCAAGCCTTTTTTATCAGTAGTTTTCCTTCAATTTTGACCTGGTGGTGGTGCTTGTTGTACTTTGAGACTACGTACTTGCTCTCGTAATAGCATCGAGGCGGGAAAAGATTTCCGATCTTCGGCCCACTTTTAACGACTCAACACATTATTTTTGAGGATATTTTTATGTCCATCCTGACTAGGTCCCCACTCTCCACAATCCTTTGGAGCCTTTTTGATTTTTTTAAACCGTTTCGATTAGAAGGATTGACAATTTGCTTTCGAGTCTTAAATCGGTAATATCAGTAAGACGCATGGATACAGTAATAGAGGTCTATTTAATAAATCCGAACTTCGATCATCCATACCCGCGTGCCCACGTTGCCAGATTATCATGCATTTTTCGATACTCATCCCGCTCGAGTTCCTAGTCGTTGCTATCTCTATTATCTATCCTTTTTTGACCTTCTATTCTCCCTGTCTATTTCTATTTGATCTATTGAGCGTCTCCAAGCGTCGCATCGCGCCACGATTTTGCGTCGTATCGGTAGCCTTAGCATTTTCCATTTCCCATACATAACGCAACCCTTGACCTCTATTCTTATCTTCCACTTGTTTTTGTCTGTGATTTCTTTGCACACACATTTGTTTTTACTAAAAACTTATCCCGTTTTTCTCTGATATTCAGTATTTATCTTTCCTTCCACTTATATCTCTATCGTTTTTTTACTCATCTAGGCCACACAACTACTCCACGCGAGGACTAAATCGGAGGCATAAATCTATGTCTAAAATTCAAAGGGTCATCAGACCACCCGGACACACCACCCCCAGCGGTCCGTCTTCAACTACCTTTTCGGTCTTCCACATTTGGATCTATTGATCCTACTATCTCGACATTTTATACTTTACCCGTTTGAAAGGACAACACGATTTCCGCATGAATTAACAACGTTTCGCTAGTCGGAATTCCATTGGTGATAGGTCATAAAAATACGAGCTAAATCAGATATATATTTTTCGGGTTGTTTCTGAGATGGTTGGCGGATTCTGTAATTGTCTGTTGATTTGACACCACAACGCTTTTTAAACGGTACACATGTCGAAAGCTGTGTTGTGTTCGTCTCGCATTTTATGTCGCAGCAGGTGTGTCGACTTTCGCACTTGTCCGGTTAGATATGATTTATATGTCTGTTGGTAGGTGCTATATGTTAACGCAGGGGCGGGGCATCTTGCGACAACTTGGTGGTTGTAGTTTTCCCCGCGTCGTGTTTTATAGAATGCTGCAGCAGTTGTTAGCTATGTTGAATCTTCATTTTGATTTGCCTTTTCCTGTTGATAGATATATGGTGCTTGGTGCTTTTGTAACTGTAAGTCCTTACCCCGTTGTTGTGCTTTTGTTGTTAAAGTATATCACGTTCGAGAGCTCATGCCACTGTTAAATGAAAATATAGCCCAACTATCTTTTTCGAAATTTTCCACATACCCGCTACTATACTAAAATATTAATTGTATTTAATTCGTGTTACATCTATGAGACCTTTATCCATAAGTCGTGTTATTCGGATGTAGTGCGAACATAAACGAGCCGACGTAATTCAACATTATCTTTCTATTATATCAGTTCTCACGTTCTTTCCTCTTTATTTAACACTTCTTGTATATCATATTTTTAAAACATTTAACGACCATACGTCGACATTCTAACGGATATTGCCGATTATTTATGTGGCGTTGTACTCGTAGAGCGTCTTATATAACATTCTGAGATGAGTAAATTGGACGTAATACATTGTGACGAAGCTACCGACCACAATTCTACTATCGACACAATAATACTCTTCAGAAATCCCTGTACTAATCCGAAAAGCTCAATCGCGGGTAACAATGGGTCGAGAGCGATCATGCTTCTCCCGTGGTAAACTTGATTATTACACTCATTATTAATAATAGATTATATATTAGTATTTAGTTTTGGAAATTTTCGAATGACTCAATTATTACTTATTTACTGTATCGCGCATTTATTTTTATCACCGTCTAGTTGAATATTTCTTATTCATGATTTTGGGAACATTTAACTCTACTTATTTCACATAGACCTCACAATACCAATAACGCGTGCCGATCACTTTGCCTGTCAGGTCCACACACTAAAACATGGTAGGTAAACTTCTCTCAGACCATCACGTAAACATTAGCCGCAGCGACAGCCGCAATCCGTCAGTAGGTCTATATGCTTACGCAGAGTCCGGCTCTACTTGGTGTATATCCATCAGCAAGAACTGTATTTTTTGTCTACCGCCGATCCGGACACTTTATCCAGTAATCCCGTACGTACTACTACAAATTCCATGAAGAATCTTCATGAAGTAATGACTTCCCATTATAACTCTTATTTCTATTCTTATGGACGTTTACAATAATTGTAGAATGCGCTAATAGTAAACGATGAATTTGAGATGATCTATCTTTTGTCACTTAATTACTCTAAACATCTTTTTTAAACCTTTTAAAAGAGCATTTTAGCTATTTTTGATCTTTATTCCCGAATATGGGACTTCATCCCACTTTATTAAAATTAATTATCCGAAAATTTCCAGTTACCACTGTGATGTGAGGTATTCCCGTCGAGAAATGTTCGTAGTTATATGATTGTCAGAAATATTTTATTTGATCTCAATTAGATGTTGAGAATTTTTATCGTCTTTAAATTTTTATGAGTATATTTTTTCGCAAGTATTTAATATATGCAATACCCCATATCGAGTATACTAATTCCTCGCATTCGCTATACGACATTCCTTATAACCGTATCCGACACCCTCTTTTCTTTGTTAATAATATACGTCTATTACCCCTATATAGTCCGCGATACACCTGACGGGCAAGTACGCAGTACAAAGTTTATCCTCGTCGAATAATCTTCGAGTACGCTCATCGTATCCTACTAATTATTTCTAACTATTATCTTCTTCTTCTCTTTCAATTTCTCAATCAATAATCGTGCTCCATCCGCAGATTACTTTTATCCCTATCTCTTTTTTTCTTTTTTTCACCTCGTAGATTCTTAGAAAATTCTTCATTTATAGTAATAAATATTTTATTGAATCGATATTCGTATGAAAACTTTCTTCGTAATGAATAAAACCATATTGGTAAAAGGCAACTGGTGAACTTCTATCAGCGGTACGCAATAGAACGGCGTCTTTAGAATTTTAAAACTTCTTTTCCTTAAATGGTAGTAAAGAAGTTTATTAGTTACTGTGTAAAGTAAGAAAACCTTTATACCATAACTTCTAGTATTAATCTACAAGTAAAAGATACACATATTCTCAAGCACCCTACTAAAATACAAACTACTTTTATTAAAATCTATATATATAATTATTATATTATTATTATTATTATTATTATTTATGATTATTATTGATTATTATTATTATTATTAATTATTAATATCGTAATTACAATTCCAATTATTCAGCATCTTCATTGTCGACTGCGTCGTCGTCATCATTATCTTCGTCTTCATCGCTCATGTTGTCTTCATCGTTCATGCTGTCTTCGTCGTCCGTGCTCTCTTCGTCGTCCATGCTGTCTTCGTCGTCCATGTTGTCTTCGTCGTCCATGTGATGATAGATGTCTTCGTCGTCAGTGATGAATAATTTGTAGCCGCTCACATACACTCAATTAAATTATGGGTTAATTTGTATCGAGATACATTTGTTTATTTTTCCGTATATAAACAGAATTTTATAGAACGAGTACACAGATATTTTGTACACGAGTTAATATTTTATAACACGTTTTAAGGATGGTATATCTTTACATCTTTTGACAACCATTCATTACCATTTAAATTGGAAGTCTTACTTCTCTTCTCCATAAACTGAAAGAGAAATTTCGTATTTTAACGACTTGTTCGAGAATAACGAATTTGATAGAAGCATACGAGTTCTCTACGTTTCAGCTTGTTTGTTGCTATTGTGATCTGTTGGGATCAAGCGCGAAGCGACTACGGATACAATAGAGTCGGATCCAACTTCAACTATGCGCCTAGGGTTTAAAGTTGTAGATATTACGTATCTTACTGCATATCGTGAGTACGTAATCGTCCTCTGTTACTCCGTGTAAAACTAGCTAGGATCTGTGATTCGTCTTATTCGAGCTATCCACTTTTATTATGAGGTAGGTTTCATCGCTTTCTGGGCGTCATCTCATTGACTCTGTCGGAATTCTATTTTCGAGTCCGGCCCGCATTGAGGACATTTCTTGGGAGTACTATCTATTTTTTCATCGTTTCTCGACTTTCCCTTTTTTCCGCAATTCGATAGCATGTCTATACCAGGTCATAGGTTAATTGTGAAGTATCCATCAATCGAAATTGGTTTCAATTATGTGTACTTAATTTATTTGCGTCTATCGGGTGCATAATAACTGCACTGGTGATTAGCATAATGAGAATCCAGTTCACCTTACTCGGGACACTCTTTAAAGTTTTTTCAAATTGATAGTGATTGTATTTCTATTTAATGGATCTTTATGTCGATGAATTTAAAGCCGGAGTATAGACCACTTTGGCCCTGTGTGGATGACTATACCGATTTTTTTCATATGTCCATCGAGTCGTTCTTTATTTCTATATCACGAATTCCAGAGAGAACTAGGACCTCTTGTGAGTAAACACAAAACATTGTTGCCTCCGCGGGTTAAGTGTCTTCCCCGACATCCGGAGAACCGCCTTCCTCATTGAGCGATACTTAATCGCTAATTTCTCCTTATCTGCGAAGGGGTTGATTAATCACTGTTAGTTGTGCCTCCTCATACCGGGTACCTTAGATAAAAGCCGGTATCGTCATAACTTTCAGGAGAGATTTGTCGTTTATTGCGCTCTTCGGGCCGTACAAAGCCCTATGTCTCGGCTCGCCTCTATCCAAAGATAATTGGTACTATAGATAAGCTGGGTGTCATTCATAAAGCTAGTATCACACTGGACCCGTTAGGTGATCTCCTGACTCAGGGCATCTGGCTTTAAGTTAATCTGTCGACTATATATTTTTATTCATCTTTGTGAGCAGCCCCAACTTTATTTTGCCCAGTTTTCGTAGATTAATTGAAATTCTTGCTAAGTATCGCGTGCGTACACACTCGCAGTCTCTTCCTCTTGTAGCCTTATTTCAACTGAACGCATTGGCTTGTCATCGTGCCCTGTGGCAATTCAGACGCGAAACCGCGCATTTTTTACAATCTGTCACAGTACAGAGTGTTCTCATCCCTATTGAGTCGGCCCTCAACCCCACGCTATGGGTGATTCGTAGGAATTGCGCCACATTCGGTCGATATAATTCGTGGCTATTCTGGTTAGTTATGCTGTCCGATTAGCTCTTTGCTGTACTGTACACAACTGTCAGTTCGACACGGTGTCGCGTCCTATCGTTTCAAACGTACTACATACATCCTGTACATGATCTTTGTAGTCAGTGTTATGTTTTATGTCTACCATTATATTCTCCCTCCAGAGAGAGAATATCCTTTGCTACAGAACTAATCTGCTCCGTTCAACCTGTCACATTAGGTGGGCTTGTATCTCTTCTTCTTCCACACACCAGCGGACATTCGTGTTCTAGTGATATTAAGAATGTGTTTTAATATCGACGTGCTATTTTAGCAATCGGAATCCCTTCGTCGTCTTGCGAGTAACCTCGGTTCCAAAATAACGTTTTAAGAATGGGCGTTTATTTGTCGTTCGAGAATAGACGATTAATGTTACACCGAATTACTCCTAACTAGTTTTTCCCTCGCAAAGAGAAGCAGGTTATTCATAGCCTCCATCCTGATTGTCTACTCTAGGCGCTTTAAATTTAATGTTTTGACGAAATATTTAAATAAAAGAAAGATATGTATTTGTTTTTCTAGCAAAAAACAAAAATTTTAACCAAAAAAAATTTCTTAATCGAATGGCCTCCGCTCTTTTTAGATTCGATGTTCTGTCTTGTAATTTCTGACAGCTGGTTACGATCAACTAATTAAATGGTTCTCGCTTCGCTAAATAAAATCTACTCTCCTTCTCTTTAAAAAAGCGTCCAACTTCCAAAGAGCTTTTAAGTATTTCGGATACCCTCATTCTTACACTGCGGCGCAATCTGAATTTTCTAGTCGCTAGTTGAGTACTAGTAAGCATACTCTCTTCCATAATATGTGAGCGCTCGTCGGTGTTCGTCTACTCTCTACAGCCTCTAACTTATACGATTGCATTCTTTTTTGAGTTTTAGCCGATTCACTTCTAAATTTAACTTGCGAAAATCTTGTCATCGTACAACAAACATGTTTTGTAAACCGGAGGAGCATTATTAGTTTCAGTTTTTTTCGTTCGGTGTCCGCTTTCAGCCCGAGGAGCAGGTTTGCCGGATGTATATGGGGAGGTCTTCCGGAGATCTCCGTGTTAT
Organism: Trachelipus rathkii; assembly: GCA_015478945.1. NCBI lineage: Eukaryota > Metazoa > Arthropoda > Malacostraca > Isopoda > Trachelipodidae > Trachelipus > Trachelipus rathkii. The sequence goes on from JABUQX010138724.1 coordinate 37,284, forward strand.
CTTTATATCAAATTCTTAAGGACCGGAGGAGAATGCTTTCGTAGCTTACCCGAAAAGTTTTTCATTGAGTACTTCGAATTACATCTCCTTCAGAAGAATTCGAGTGATTCAGCTCCCACCATCTAAGAATCTTTTTTTTTGGTGAGTTTCTTTTATATCACCCAGACCTTTCCACTTTCTTTTCCTTATAGGCTGTTATTTAACACGAATAATGTAACGGTAGATCGTAATTTCTACTGAGTGGGAAAAATGCCAGACAAAAGGTGGTATTTATTTATCATATGTTCCTATAACTGTTCGTCGGAATCATCACCAGGTATACCTTGTATATTGTGAAAGTAACTTACCGTCGGTCTCCAACTAACACTCAAGTATCTACGTATCACTTCGATACTTGTGTTTTACTAAGTTGATAGAAGATATCCAGTCAAGGTACAGAATCCCCAGTGGAGAAGTTACTTCTTTTGGCACCAGGCGAGTTATTCAGCTCAAACAAGAGATCACTGACCGTGCAGAAGAGCGATATGCAATATCATGCGTTGTAATGGTCTTAATGAATCAGAAGAGCACGTGTTGTTTTCAAAGAATTCGTACAAAAGAAGAAAATTCACGCTCGATTCCAATAATATCTATTCAAGTCTTAATTACTAAGGCTAACGTAACTACTTGAATATCGAGGTCTCTACGTAGGCATCGTGGAAGTCCTCGGATTCTTATAAATTTTTTATCAGTGCCGCATCGGAGTCAAGCATACTCGGAGAGTAGTTTATCTTGTTCGTCTTTTTCCCAGTATATGTCATCATGCGTGCCAAACAGTTCGCCCCCTTACTTAGGCGACTCATCCGTTAAGTATGACTATTTTTTTAAACTTCCTCGTCGTCCGGCTAGCACGCCTTCTCTTTAAGTACCTGACCCGAATTACCCGCCGGGTATCTCACCGATTTGGTCTCTTCTTCGGTTGTTTTCATGGTTGAGATGTTTCTGAATTAACAGCCCCCGCTTGATCGATCACCCGCAGGCTAACCCCGCCCTCGGGATTGTTTTTTCTCCTGCGTCGCCGTTGGTTTTTACCCCCCATGCCGCTACGCGTGACCTTTTCCTTTATTACCCTACGGCCGTTTAGTTTTCCCCGGCTCGCCAGCTGCAAAAGGTGCTCATGCGTGTCGCATCTCAGATTCTCGTCGGTAATTTACGTCACCTTTGCCTTCCTCGCACGGTCGTAGCCTTCTTTTTGTTGCGGTTCCGTCCTATTATCTCCTTCCGCGTTAATGGAGGCCCGGGCGACTTTTTCATACGACTCGTTTCTCGCTCCGTTTTCAACCAGCGCGAACGCGAGGCGGTCAAGGCCGGTATTTACCGGTCTCCGCGCTCATTTCTGCATCTCTTTCCCTTAATTGTTGAATGTATACACCTTTCTTCACCCAGGCGATCCCGTTCGGGGCGTGAGTTGTGCTTCTATCGTTTAGTGGGAGCTTTGTCCATCGCCGCCGTTTTCTTGCTATCCGCCTTTCGTCTTCGCGGCCTGTTCGACTTTGGGTTTCTCGTCGCCTGTCGCCTCCTCTTCATTTTTTTTTTGCCCTGCACTTTTACATTTCTTTCATCTTCTTTCTTTCTTCAAGACCTTTCTTGGCGTGTTAGCTCACTATCTATCACTTTCAAAAACATCAGTCCACATATCATCTTCTTCTTCTTGTAATCTTCCTTTTCTTTCCTTTCTTGCCCTCTCACGCCGAATGGTTCGTGATAACTCTGTTTTTCACGAGCGCGACCGCTTTATGCGGGATGCCAAACGACGAACGCCGAACGATTTAACCACGTGGCTGCGCCCTTATCTTTAATCGTCCTCTCACTCTCACGCATTAAACAAGACAAGCTATCGTATTCCGACCAAATATTAACTGGAGGGAAATCGTCTCGGCGACCGAGAGACTGACGCGCAGCTCTGCGCCCTAATCTTTCTTTTTAATTCCGCAGAAACGGTTGAAGAAATTTTTAACGTCCGAAGCTAAATACTTATACTGCCAAGAGAGTCTCGGCGAGACATCGAGACTGATGGAAATAAATTAGACTCGTATAAATTTTTCCCTAAGAACAAAACGCAAAGAACATTTCACAACCTAACCGCTTTAAAAGATTAGCGTGAGACTCCTGGACTACCGAGCCAAGTATCATTATGAATAACCGACGAAGATAACGGAATCTTCTTTCGTCGGAAGAAGGATCTCGAAAAAGCTTTCTCTCTGCTCCGATATTGCGTGTGGAAAAACGGATCGGTTGGCGACAGTGCGAACGGAAATGAAATAAAATCCTTCGAGAAACCTTTTTCAACTCAATCGGAGTGTATCTGGTCGCTCGTACTCAAAACGTAGCGTTTCTGAACGACGAAATACGGCTCGAAGGGCTTGGATGATAGATAATATAATTGTTACAACGCTACTGACAAAATTTATGATTTGTACTCTATATATCCACCATATAGCGTCTATCATGATGTGTAGACGAATTCGTAACATTTACGGCGAATTGTGCAGACCGAATCAACGGTTAGGGTTCTCATCCCGAGCCCCGGACCGCTTCCCTCTAGTCAATTAATTTCTTTTGCGTGAGGAGCACTTCGACATTTTTTTCCTGCCTCAATCGGACGCATAAACTTAACACCTACTTTTTTATTATAAGATATATACAATACCGAGCTAGCAAGAATCGTGGCATATTTAGTGTCGTTGGCTGTATCGTTTACCGCATAATCGGACGCAAAAGTGCTACGCCTCACGTCAAGATTTCTTTTTTATTAGTGAAACTGTGCAAGAACACTTTTCTACAGAGCTTCGCGTATATTAACCACATTCGGTGTAGTAATATCCTATCTCGTCGTGGCTAGGAGGCCTCGGATCGTTTGTATACCACACACCATGGATTATCCCCTCACTGTTCCAATCACGCGCTCTTCAGAACCGAGAAGATATTCTCGTACGTTAATCTTCTCTTTACCTTATATCGAAGGCGTCAATTTGATCAGATACCCTGCCTGCTAGCCCCTAACTTATTCAAAAATTATTCTTCCTTCTCGTGTTTTTGAACCATTCCTTGCTTCATTCTACTAATAGTTGCCCACCTCGACCAACCGGTAAGTCTTTCTTATACTAGGGGATCGAGTGAGGTTTATGTTTCACTTGTCACTCACAATTATTTTCAACCGTGCTCTAACGAATCGTGCTTTCTCAAAATGATTTAATGTAATGATCGGGGGAGCGGGACAATGTATATAAGATATATTCATCAATCTCGTTGAGGCTTGGCACTAATTTGAATTTTAAATGTTAGCACACCTAGGACCGCAGACTCGCAATTGGCGGAGCCCCTCTAATAGATATTGGCGAAGGAAGCTGTTCAGCGGCGTGGGCGACGAGGCAGGGAGGGAAGTACATAAAGTCCCTGGAAGAGTGGATTAGTCGTGAATTCCATGGCGACCAGTCGTCGCATTGGTGACCATGATTTGTACGGCCGCCGAGAAATTACTTTTAGAAATGTACGGTTAACCGGCACGTTTCCTCTGTTATGGGCTTCCTTTTTTTTAATCGCCTCGCGAGACTTTTCCACAACCGATCCTTTTCGGGGCGGCGGTGGCAACGAGCGATTTAAACCAGAAAAATCGTGGATGATAAATATGTGAAACACTTGTTGGGGTCAAAAGCTTTCATATAGAGTCGGGATTCTTTGAAACTCTCACGTTTACGGTCTGGCGGGATGCGGGTTTTGCGAACGAAATTGTAAACGAACTGGTGATCAAATTACCCCGTTAAATCACACCGCCGTGGAACGACGATGTCTTATTAATTACCGCCCATTCCAGATAATATCGCTCATCCATAATATACGCGACGGGTGTTTAGAACTCGAGAATTTTGTCAGAATCTCTCTGATACGCTTTCGAGAGAGATACAGTACGAGAGACCATCTATATGAATAGAATGACACCTTCTTATGTCGGCTACAAAGAGGTTAAATCTTCGCTCTCGTGGGTTTTTTATACGCACTGTGATGGCAGCATTCTTTTGCCGCTAATAAATTTATATTGTCATCTATTCGGCTTCCGTACTTCGTTTTTTCGTCTTATTTGTTTCTTCTACTTGTTACTGATGGAGGCGCGGATGCCAACTCGTTGGTATCCTAGCTGATTGCTTTCTCCCACGGAAGGAGACCGTATGGCTGTAATACGTGTAAATACTACACAGGAGTGAGAGCTCGCGCGTATATTTGTACATCTTTTTCCACACCGTCTCTCTTGGCTCTTTGGAAACGTGATCGGCTTTGTCACCCAATTCGAGAACAGACGATGTTTCCGTAAAGATGGACTTGTGGATAACTACAAAATCAAAAATCCTGGCTTATAGATACAGCCTTTTATGTGATTTGATAAACAATTTTTCTAATTCGATGATTTCTGTTCTTAGTCTAAACCTTTGAATTCATGACCGATCAACTTTATCTTTGGTATGTCTCAATAATCGTTCGACCCGAAACACACAAAACGAACTTATACGGGTTTGCGGCCGTCGCCGGAGTTCGAAGCTGACAGCAAGAGAAAAATACATGTGAGTCAAGATGAGCGACTTAGTATTTGGAGGGAACCATCGTTGCTATTCTTATTGTGTCTTTTGTGTGCTGCGAAGATTGATGATCGTTCATGTAACGATAACATAAGTAGAGGCGTACAATATGCCTCGACCATAAAAAACGGGAGCGATTTTCTGACTCGAGGCTACCATTTCACGTTCTCTTGTATACTATTCCTAGTAAGCTACAAGTACGGAAGAAGCTTTAAGGAACGTTATTCCCTTTTTTAAAAGGAGAACGAAAATTAGGTGGATCGTGACTTAAACGTAGTTTCACGGCGGACGTTAGAAACCGTTTTTATACGGTCTATTTGTTAAACCACGGCGAGTCGTCGTCTTTGAGCAGGACTCGAACCGTTATTTTACTGATATACCTTTATTTGTTTTCTAATTACGATATTCTATATTTGTTATCCCATTAAGAAGATGTACGTTATAGCATTTAAGTTCTGTATATCTCTATCTGAGCTTACTTCTCACATTAGATACTAATTCGTTTTTTCATAGGATTAAATACTTAATAAATTAACAATACAGAATTGTGCACTATTTTTAAATATATTATTTAAGTATATTCAATGTTTATTTTTTTCTTCAAATCAAACCCATTTTTCTCACAAACGGAGCGAGTCGATACATTTTAATATATCTGGAATAATTTCTTATTCCTTATTATCTGTTGTGAGTTATCTCTATTTTAGTTAGACTAGAATAGTTCCTCTTACACGTAAGATATTATTTTACGTCGGAGTAAGCTACAATTTAAAAATATAATGTATACACGATGTTGTTATCTTCTGGAAACGTCATTCCAGTTCATAATTAATCCATATTATTCATCGATTTCATTCATTAATATCTATAAATTATCCGTACTATTTAACTGAAAATTATATTAATTATATTATTATTTAATTAATGTTATTTTTTAATATAAACGTGTAACATAAGTGCAAAAGATAGCTCTCAACGATTTCCTCCTAGAATGAAAGAAAACCTGGAACCCCCGATAGGTGCTAACTAGTTGCTCTTGTGGGGTTTAAATTATTAATACATTCAATAAATAACTAATAATCATCTATTAGATAAGAATACTGTTTCGATATGATTGAGATCTAATCCCGATTTCGGAGAAATGTGGCTATTATTAGTCGCGTAAAAAGTATTGTATTGTATCTATAGCCGGTTAAACCACGCGGACTGATTATTTCGATCGAGTCTTATGGAAACTGAGTAAAATAGAAAATAGGATTTGTACCTATGAGCCGGGAATCGATTGTGGTGTATTCTCCACTTGTATAGCATTCTTGTGAGTGTACTAAGGGGTGAAGAGGGGGTCGTTTGGCTTCTTATTTAAAAACAGAACCGAGGCGGCTGAAAGAATCGTGCAAAGACACCTAAAAAAGGGTTGAAAGACTAAAATGAATGACGACTACTCGAACCGTCCCAACAGTAAACGAACGGAAATCACATTTCCCTGGTCGAATATATTCTGTCTTTGGTCTGATGAGGAGTAGAATAACTCATGGATGGGTTGGTCAAAGATTTTAGTGAAGGCCTGAATGGCATATTGGAAGTAGACTATTCGACGAGCATGTGATGGAATTTTATAGCTTTTAGAGAGTTGACGTCAATGGCGAACGACGTTGTTCTCGCTTGAATCTCAAAAATTGTTATAAATAAGTCCGGGTAAAATATAGGAACCGAAGGGTTCGATTCTCGTGTAACTGTCAATCACGCTGTTGTTTGTTGTTAACGCACACACAACAATGTTGTTAGAACGTAAATTCTATTTATTCAAGGGAGAGGAGTATGTTAATAAATATCCCTTCGAAGATTCACGAAGCCCGATGTCGAGACAATAACAATTTGACGGCCAGTCTCATTGAATTATGAAGCGCTCCTCAGAACCCGCGTCATTATCCCCGTTTCGCCACACTCATCCGTCACCTCTTCGATGTCTCACTGACTAGGAATTATAGATCTGAATTGCTCTTAACTGATTAAAGGAAACGCCCCGGTATTATTCACTTTATTGGAAGAGCGAATCCAAAAGTGCAGGATACGTAATGTTGCTTTAAACCGACTGAATTAATATATCAATCGTCAGCGGCGGACATTCATCTAGCAGTGTCGGCACAGTATACTATCGGTTAACCCTACCGCGTCAAGCACATTTCACGTGAACTCTTTCCTTTCCTCTTATGTTTTGCTATGACAATCGCTCGAAAGATACTGGCACCCTTAGAGTTTTTAGCGCTACACTCTAGCAGGTGAAAGTATAGAGGAATTTTGGTGTGTAAATGGTATTTGAACTCCGCTTTTGATGAAGTCGCAATATTCTGAGTGAGACATAATCGTTAAAGACCATGGTTCACTAAGTCTTCGCCCGTGCTCGATTCATGTGTTCGCCTTTTTCTTTTTCCACCTGCATTGTAATTTTGTACGAATACGTATCTTTAAATAATAGGAGATGGAAGGGAGGATAGAATGGAGAAATAGAATGGTTTTAATCACATCTATGATGTCATCCATCATCCTTAAAATAAGTGCATCCTCGTGCAGGTGACACCCTCATCGTATATGTCCTGAGGCCTTCTTCAGCGTTTACCAGGCATTAACTTGTTTTATTTTTACTCATTGCCATCTCCTTGATGTTCTCACATTTTAACATTTGCATTTTCATTTTTCTAACGCGTTCTTCATTTACTCTGTTAACTCTTACTAACACCTAACATTAATAGTTTTATAAGTTCTCTTTTTAATTACAACATCAAACAAACCTCACTTTAAGAACAACCATATTTCTTCGAAATGACAGCTTTATATCAATCTATCTCTATTCAGGTATCATTTATTACATGAGTGATACGCAACGATCAGTTTTACTCCTAAACTAATCGTCGTACCACTCTTAACCTTCTACTTCTCATCTTTAGTCGTTTTCGCCAAGCACTTTCGTGGCGATTATTCCGGATCGAGGACGGCCTGACGCTTTTCGCGTCCGGAGGTCTCCGCGACCTCTCCTTCTCTTCCTCGCACTGCGTGGTTCGGCCTTCTCTTTTGTCTGTTCCCTTTTTTTTAATTCACGCTCCCATTGGCTCTCCTTCAGACTTTCTGAGTTCTCTAGATTGATCTCTGCTATATGCCCCTTCGCGTTTTAGTCTATTATTCACCCCCGTGGCTTCAAAACTCAGCCATGTAGCGTTGTCGATCTTGTTCTAAACTACTCTTATCACCGTATGGAAGACTTCCTATCACTAGCTCGGCCATCCATCAACTCGCATCTTTGCCAAGTTGGCTCAGATCTATCAAGTGTATATAAGGCTCCTGCCGATTTTAAAGGAGTGCATTGTGTGTTGATCAACAGCTTCTCGGTAGCAAGTCATCAATCCAATCAAAGCAGTATTCCATTTATTAACAATAGTAGGTTGAAGGTACTATGATGCCATAAGCATCAAAGCATCGCTCATGATTCTCGGCATGATATGCAATGCTTTGGCTAGGCTGACTTTTCTAGACTTCGTACGACCCGAATGTACGTAGGTATATGTGATTCAGATTTGAGTCTCTTTCATTCTCCCCCCTTTTCACCGCGAAATTTCACAGCTTCCTTCTTTTTGCAGTTATTCCATACGTATTTCTTCTATTTTTCTCTATTACGTATTCACTTACATATATTCTATAACACTTTCTTTCTATGCGATTCGAGTAATTGCCAATTTCGTCACTACCACACTATAGAACACCAATTAGATCATTTTTGTACTTGAGAACTGAAAGAACGAGGTGCGTCGAACACGCACTTTAAGGAACCGCTTCTTGCATTACGTGAGTATGGGATCCTGGTTGACTTGCTTTCTCGTCTTCGTGGCGATTCCGCAAGTGTTGCTGTATATTCACCGTTTTTGCACTTCCCAACTTCCCGACAGCCTCGCTCTTCTCACATATCTCGGTTGATACGAAGTAATTGATACATCCCACTTTTTGTGGTAGTGCCACCCCAGCTCACATTACTGGAATTTTTTTTATCTAATTTTGCATCAGTCATCAAAAGTATGTGCCCCTGCTCCCTACCATTTTGGCTCTTTTTGTTTTCCTTGCTCTGACAGTAACCATACTCTGCTGCTAACAGCACATTTCGACATAATTTATATCGCTTAAACTCGAGCGAGCATTGATTCTTGATTTTGTATTTTTCTCCAGCAAACTTTCCTTATCCGAGTTTTCTCTTTCCGTTATCATTATATCTCTTCAATCCTTTTTAGTAACACCTGAGAACCTACGACACTACATTACAATATGTATTTAAGATATCTTTACGCACACTTTGTTTCTGCATTTTTGTGTTCAGTTTCATTCATATCTCTTGAGCTTATTTTCGCAACTTTATTTTTATTCTGTTAATCTGACAAATTTCTTTCAAATTTAGATATAGACTCACTACGATTCACACGTGAGGAATAGTATTTGTTAGATAGATTATAGAAAACAGTGCCATCACACGCTCGCAGACAGTATTTACGGCCTCACACAACATAGACCGTGCGTTGTGGTTAGATATTTGATTTTTTCGACGATAAAAATAAACGAATCTACGCAAACTCTGTTAATATGCTGTGCCTTACCCCAGTTTTTGCCACTCCAAGTTTTTTTCACACAGCAGAGCTTGTTCTACATGGTATCTGATACATGAATTGTTCGACAGAGCTCTCCGAATTTTCGTAGTACGCACAGTTCATCCATGCCTGCGATGTCTTTGAATATCAATTATCCTCGAATGTTGTCTACTCCCCTAGACTAAATTTTAGTCATCAGCGTATGCAGGCTACGGTTTTGCCGCCTTTCCGTAAAATCCACTTCAATTGTCCCAATATTTCCCCTTTCAACTTACCAGTTCGTGGGTGGCCTGCGAGCATCGCCGATCCGATTCATTCACCCGGCGAGCAGCGTTCTCGGTTCATCATCGTGCTGTATCTCGGCACCGCTTCGCACAAATCTGCCCCCGTTTCGCAACTGTTGCGTCGCACTTGTTGACTGGCCAATCGGCTTGAACTATTTTTCCACCATTTCGAGCTATTAATCGCTGAGTGGCGTGTTATCCTTGTATTATACAATTTCTCAGTTCTTGCTCGCTCTACGGTTGCTCAGTGTTTGTTTGTTATTACAATCAAGTCGTTAAATAACTTATTACTGGTCTATCACATCTTATTGTATTCTAACACAAGTACACAATCAACGCAATTCAACGTTTATCGTCACGACAGTGTCGCTCATTTAGTCTCCATAAGTGTCCGTGGGTATCGCCCATGAGGGACGGCTCCACTCGGAGGCTACTTGTCAACTTAGAGTCGTTAACTATACTTGGTTCAGCACATTCCGGTTTTGAGATCACATTACCTTTCTACATAATGGATATGTGTCGTCTGAGAGACGGTCACGCAGCAGTTCTAACAGACACGTCGCCGGCGGATCTTCCGTTCGTTTTGTCTTGCACTATCGGCAGTCAAGCGCTCGGTGCCAATTTCATTTCCTTCGGTTCTGGTCCTTTTCCCTCAACAAAAGTATCACCTACAACTTCTGTAGTATCGCCAGTGTGTATTATTCAAAAACATAGACAATTAATACAGTTTTTGGTATTCGCGTTTTGGAACACCTGCGCAGTATCACTACACAGGACAGAGTGTCTGGTCTTAAAAGTGTTGATTCAGCTGACCACTATGTGTTCAGATGTGCTAGTTGTGTGTGCCTGGTTGTGTTGTTGCGTGATTTGTCGCCTTGTCGTGCCGCGTATACGCGGTTTCCTAGGTGATACAAACTAAGAAAGCGAGGCTGTGTAGTAAGTAGCGCGGTCTTTATTTGTTATCACTTCTACTGTTATTGTAGAACAAATAATAATAATAAATGAAGAAAGTCTTCTTATAAATCGCATAAAGGTTTCCCCTTCTTAGATGCGGTCAAATACTAAGGTATATTTTTGCTGAAACGAACCTGCAGAAGGCGCATAAATATACACCATTGGCGACCGTTCTTCACTAGACCGATAGCCTATATATATTATATAATTAACATGCATAAAAATATAACAATGATATAAAATATAAATGTCACTTATATTTTTTATATAAGAACATGAAAGCGTACGAAATATTATATTATAATTTTATTCCAATCTCTAATCCTATTTGCTAACTTTATTTTACTTTCTATTTTTAAATTTTATAATAAAATGTTATAATATTACTTTCTTATTATTTTTATCTTTTATAATATATTATATATATATATATATTTATGTTATGATATTATATTATATATAATATTAATAATACATATTATAATTATATATATTATATATTATTTTATTATTATATATATAATTCTATATCTATATATTATATTATATATATTTATCTTATATCTATATTTAATATATATATTTATATATATATCTATATATGTGTGTGTTGTGTATCAAACTTTTAAAGTTGAAGATGTGTCCTCGATTTATCCAATAAGGTTTGAACAAGTCCAAAAAATCATGGTTACGATGAGGAGGCCATGAAACGTTTTTCGCTGGTGGTCCTCGATGTATTTAAAACTCAAAAAAGAATGCGGGTTAGAATCTCATATGTTCTTTTAACCGAAATGTCTATCATGATTTTTGTTTCTTTTTCTACAACGAGTTTAAACCATTTTCAATGATTAAATCACAATCGAATCTTTCATTGGTTTTTTCCCACCGAATAATGAGAATTTCCATATTCATTATGGCCTAGTGCATTAATATAATAATAATAATATAATATAATAAAATATAATACGATGAGTGATCAATACCACCATCAATAATAATAAATCAAATAAATATATTATATAATTCGAGAGTTAAAATATAAAAAAAAACATCAATAATACATTATTATTATATATATAAATAGAAGATTGTTAAAATATGAATAATACATAAACAATAAATAAATAAAGATAACAACAGATGTTAAGTAAGGACAAACAATAATAAACATCTCGTTAAGCCCTTGGCCTCATGTTCAAAAGATAACTCACAGATTAATGAGTCATCTCCTTCCCGGAATTTCATTAGTGTTTAATTTTCTTTCCGCGCACTCGGCGCGCTCTTTTAGGGCCACACACCATCTTTCTTTGTCCCCATCAGTTTTTTCTCACTCGTATACTGGGCTGTCCACATTATTTCCATTCGCCGCAGTTGTCTTATAAATACTTGACTGGCCTTCTCGACCTTTTCCTTCGGCGCGCAGAGGCTCTGCTTCAGCATTGACTCCTCACTTTTACGTTCTCACCGAGCGTACTAACACTTCAGCTGTTATATTTTAGCCCTCCCTGTTATCAGCTTCCCCTGTCTTTTATCGCTAAGTCCTGGTCACAGTGTTATTTCCACAACCAGAATGCTTATATTCTTTTTACCACTTGTTTCCCCTAATATCCTCACATTCAGGTCTCTTTTCTAGGGACACGGTTTTGTGCCCGCCGAGACACACCTTTCCTTCTAGCAAGGCAACCCCATTGCTGAGTGCTTTCCTTTCTCGTGGCCAGGCCACCTCTTCGCGGGTCCAAGCTCTTTGCGATCATCACAGGCGAGGTGATGGTGTATGGATATACTTTTAGTTTTGTTGTATCATGACACTAGGGCAATAGACTACAAAGTGTGCCACGCTCACTATCTACGAGACGATCCTATCACTCTACTCACCGACTCGCTACTTAATTCTATATTTCTTATGGCCATTAAGTATATTTTTTTCCCAATATATGTTGGTCCCACTTAATCTTCTAGATAATAATTTTTTTAATCTTTACTCTTCGCACTTTCCAATGCATAGTACCGCCATGCACTCTTGGCTACATAATCAGATATTACACCCTATGACTCCCCGCTCAACTCACCCATCCTCCCTCCTCCCTGCGCGGCACTGACAATGTGAATTATTATTGGTCTTTCGTTGGCTTCCGCCTTTAGTAGACAAGATTATCAATCGCTTAATCTTTTTATAGTAGTTCGATACTATTGGCTCGCGGACTTTTTTGCTGTATCTATCTTGCTATACTCCTGCGATTGAGATTGGTTTCACTTTTTGTCCTCATCCTTCTCTCTTTGTCTTTCCCGGGACATTCGGCTTCACTGCACTCTGGATTTGCACTAATTTCTGACCAATTACGGCTCTTTTTTCTTTATATTTTTGTAGTTTACACACATGGTCACGATACTTCGAGATGACTCCGTATTTTTTGTGTCTCAGGCTCTAGGAAATCGCGCCCCGCCCGCAAGTCATTTGGGCGTCCTAGGATTGAAGATTAGGTATTGGCTATTTCTCTGCTTTAGTCGCCGTCTCCCCCTCCGAATATAACCTACTTAGAGTTTCCCATGGCTTACAAGTTTTTTGCAGTCCACAAATTTAACATTAATATGTTTGAGGAGTACTAATACAGGCCCGTGGAACCCAAAGTGTGTACTATGCTTTCCCTCCTTCTGCACATTTTTAAGGCCTTGTAACGTCTCTCATCATCACGGCTCACTCACATTCATCTACAATAAGCCGCATATTCTCATCCACACCCGCATTATTGTCAGCCATTCGGTTGATAGCTACCACGAATATTCAACTAACGCCAAACAATCCCCAACCCAGACACAACAATCTCCTATATCTATACTCTTAGTCTCGCCACCAGCATTATCGTATTATATTCCTGCAACTTGCAACTGTATTTGGATCTCCGCGCTTGAGCCACACACTATCGATCGTACGACAGCTTGCTATCGTCACTCCAGAATGCATCCCGCTAAACAAACGCCGACTGCCGTTCCCGCCATTCCCCTTGTTTTCCCACTGCTGCATCCCGTTTGGTGCTTGACATATTCATCACAAAACTATCACCTTCAGAACCATATTAGCTATACCAAAACCCGGTGAACACGCCAAAGCAATATTTCGTTTGCGTCCTCTATGTGTCTATACAATAATATTGTCAACCCATGAATACAATAAGAACATCTAATTAGATAACAAATAGATCAATCGATCATAATATATGCGTTAACCCGAGTGGTGGGGTGGGTGCCTGGTTTGGGAAATTAATTTGAGGTAACTCGATTATAACTCGGTTTCCGTGCTGTATTATGTGGTAGGTTTAAATAGAAATACGTAAATTGACGTTTATTCACACACAACACCTATATACAAAGAGAATAAGTTTTTTTTTTCGTCTCTTGTAACACAATGTCTTAACATGAAACGAGCAAAAATAAATACAAAATATATATTAAATAAGTTTTTGTGTTATGTTATAAACACCACCAAAATATGACTTGAATCCAATAGATCAATAGATGACTAGAATCAATAGCTCAATAGATTCACGGATGGGTATGGAGTATGGATGACAACAATCACGTTTACGAATTTAATGACAGTTGGACTGATTTCTTTAAACTGGCTGGCCCGTACTGATTTTTACTGGCCCCATTATCACTCTGAACGCTTCGCCTTGCGCCCTCTTACGGTATGTAAACACAACACCGTAACCATCTTAGGAATAAGATTATACCAAACAGTCAAAAAGAGCTAGTGTTTTTTTTAGGTAAAAACAAATGTCCCCATATAAGAAAGCAAAGACAATATATTAAATAGTTTCTGCTGTTATGTTCCTACCAACAATCAAGTCTGCCGACTTGACTGCACATCTCACATCAGTCCTTGGTAACTAAGGTCGACGTGTCATTAATTGCTAGACTTCCGAAACATCTCTAGATTAATACGATCACCCACTTATGATTCACTGGGTATGGGTATGCGGTGGAAAGGGTATGGATTGGCGAAAGTTTTGATTTACGTATCTCTAAACCGCGCACGTTTATTCTCCTCTCACTCCGCACCATAATCTGACTGGACTATCTGATGTACTGCTGGCATTTAGCTTGTTCTGACCATCGCTGTGTAGTAAGGCGTTATTAAAAAAGAGGACGTAGAAACCTTTGGTCACCACTCGCTCTCTCTCTCACACCACATGGTCCCATGATTTATACACAGCCCTATCATGCGCTATATAAGTTTTTTCTCGCTGTTGATTTAGGTTATTCGCAAGAATATGACTGTAATCGCAAACTTCCGTACTCCAATTTTAGAGGTTTCAGATAGATATGAGTCTCATAGATCAACTAGATCGAGCGGATCGGCACAAGCACACGGCGTATGGTTGCAGTTTGATTAACTGCTTTACTGATTTACAGCTTTTAGGGTATGTAAAGAACGCAATTTTTAAGTTATAAACATCAAAAGAATAACACACCTTCTCTCTTGTAAAAAAAAACAAAATATTTTAAAAGAAAAACAAAAACCAAAATAAAATAAAAGTTTTTTAATTGTTAAGTATACAAAATTGACTTGAATCAATAGATCATACCTAGATCAATTTAGATCTCAACTAGATCACGAAAAGGGGTCCGGAGGGCTGGGGTGGGTGCTCCTCTGATTTACTGATTTACTGATTTAGGGAATGCTAAAAACAATTTAACTGCTTAGTCCAAAACAAAATATTATACAATAAAAGGAAAACGAAAATAAAATAACATTGAAAATAATACTTCTGACCAAAATAAAATTTAAAAAAAAAAATAAAAAAAAAGAGCAATAAGAATTAAAAAAGAAATCACAAACCAAAAAAAAAGGAGATAAAAAATTTATCCAAACCATATTACTAGTCTTCAAAATACACAACAAACCACAAAGTTAAATTTAAAATAACTTATAAAAAAAAAAAAAAAAAAAAAAAAAAAAAAAAAAAAAAAAAAAAAAAGTTAGAAAAGTTATATATTGCACATAAACCGAATTCCAACCTAAAAAAAATTTTGGCCCAAAGTATAAATGTATAATAAACCTTTAACAAAAAAAAAAATAAAATATTAAATGTAAAAAAACCAAAAAAATAATAAAATAACAAAAAATTTACAGAAAAAGTTACATCGTAGAGGAACCAAATAGGTGTAAAAATTAAATTCAGAGAATAAAGTGAAATTCAAAATACAACAAAAAAAATTATAATAGTTAACGTTTATAAAAAGAAAATGTTCTTTGAAAATATAAAGAATTTAAGCATCTAATTAACACTCGGGTTATCTTTGCAAGATGCGATGCAATTGACGACATGTACACTGTTAGAAACGAAGCACTTAAACGATCGCTATTGATTTAAATAAACGAATTTTACGTAACTCGGCACGCACCGGTGCCGGTACCGATACCGGTGCCGGTACAAACTCTGTCTCCTTCTCAGACTCTTTCCTTCAAATCCTTCCTTCTTCCTCTTCTTTTCCTTTCTTCATCCCTGTTTTGCACTCCATGCATTTTTTTTTCCAGTCGCGGCCCCACACCACCCTCCGTTGGCGGTCCCAGACACCCTTCCACGCCGACTTATCACCCGTCAATTATATTCGAGCATCCTAACAGGTCTCTCCATAACATATCTATTTCTGATGTAATATGGGACTAAACGAATATTTATTAAACGAATATTCACCGGAGCCAGCACCGGGCCGATGCCAACTCCGACTCCTCTGACTCAGACTCCTTCTCCAAATCTTTCCTTTCTAATAACTCCTCACCCACATTCCTCCACAGGTCTGATCGACACGTTTCAGCCCCGCCACTCCTTTTCTTTCTTCCTCTGTTTTGCATTCAATCTTTCTTCTTTTTTCAGGAGGGACCCCCCCGGGGGTCTCCGGGAACCCGAACCGATCCGCACATCACGAACTCCTTCTCTCCCAACTCTCTCGAATTCCTCTACACTCACGTCCAAATTTCCAGCCTTCTACGCGGATCAAATTTAATTTTTAGGGGGGGGGAGGGGGGGCGCTTGGTGTATCGTAATCCTGTGCGGTGCGGGGCTATATACGGTTTATATTATATACTATATATATATAATATATACTATATATTAATTATATATCATATTATATATATATATAATATATATATATAATATATTAATATTATATATATCATAGTATATTTATAATCTAATCTGATTATAATACTTATACTATAATATATATATAATAGTACCTATATATATATATATATACTATAATCTTTTATATATATACTATATTATATATATTTCTTATATAATACTATATCTATCATATATATATATATAATATTAATAACTCACATATTAATCACAGTCATATATACTACTATCATATATATTATATCTCATATATATATATACTATTACACCTACTACTATCATATATTAGTATTATATACATATA
>JABUQX010138725.1:0-7500 GCA_015478945.1 Trachelipus rathkii
TGGCAGTGAGGTACAGTCAAAATTCATAATAATATAATTAATTGATATACCGCGACACCCTATGTAAACGATTTGATTTGGTTACCAAATTTGTAACAAAGTTTGGTAACGAGAGAGAGGGAGGGTTTGACCGCCATGTGCTTGTTGGTGTAACTATTGCAGATCGCTGTACGGTAGGCGAAGTTGCAGAGATTCGAATAAGTTTATTGTTTTAAAATTCAATTAAAATAATGGCTAAAGATAAAAATAAAATTTTATGTATGTCTTTGCATTTACTGAAGAGTCTTTGCATCATGATCATGAATTATCTGATAGTCTTAATTGTTACTCAGTTCTTAATGTAAGAATATGAGAAGAAATTTAAGACACGATATAGTGATAATTGTAATGAGTATATATATAATATATATATATTATTATCATAATACTATATATATATATTATATATATATATATATATTAATAGTTATATATTATATATATAGTTTATATATATATCTATATAGTATATATATATTACTAGTATATTATATTATATATATATATATATATTATTATATATATTATATATATAGTAATTATATATTCTTCTTTATTTATTTTATGTTATTTCACCTACACTCTCTTGCCGCGCTTGAGCGGGGTGATGTGGTACGTATAGCGCTCTCGTCGACTCAGCACCTCCTATCTCGCCCCCACCACTCCTCCACCGCACTCTATCTCTCGCCAACAACCCTACCCCTCTTTCGCTCCTCATCCCTTGCCCTCCTCACAGCATCTCTTATTGGCCTCCATCCAACTCCTTCTAGGGTTCCCCTTCCTCTCGGCTTCCATCCCCTCCGCCCTCCCAAAGCACTCTCCTAACACTGCTCTGTTCCTCCATTTCAGCTCACGATGCCATACCATCTTAACATTCCTCTCCGTCTCTGCCACCAAACTTCTTCGGCCATACATCTCTCCCTACCACCCTATTCCTATGCCTCTCCCTTCTGCTAGACCCAGCAAACGCGTCTCAACCCTTAATCTCAAATACTGTCCAACTTCTTCTGGACCTGGGCATTTCAACCCCGCACGTTTCACCCAATGACACACCGCTGGTACCAATTTTTTTCAAACAGTACTTATTTAAACTTTCTGGTGATAATCCCCCCCTTCCATAATTCTCTCAGACCACTCAAAGCTCTCATTTCTTCTCCTACTCTATGTTCTATCTCCTCTTTCATCCCTCCCCCCTTACCCAAATCCATCCCTAATATCTAGAAAATCTTTACTTCTTCCAATACTACACCCCTACTCTAACCTCTAACCCTTCCCCCTCCTCTCTTCCTCCTCCTCAAACACTAACAATTTACTCTTACCTGGATTTATTTTAAAGCCCCTTTTGTCCAAACATTCTCTCAAACTCCCTCAACAACAGAATACCTCAGGCGCCTTCCGCGTTCTTCGGCCACTAGGGCAGTATCGTGCCGCAAACCGTAGTCATCTTGCACTTCCCTTCTATCATTCCCATTCATTCAATTCCAGCCCCCTCGCCTCCCCTCGAACGCGATTCCTCTGCAAACTACTTGCTCCATAAACAGAATTGGGAGAAATAGCGCACGGCCGGACATTACACAACACCCCTGCCGTCAATACCTCTCAAGCGCACCCACCAGAACTATCTACTCTAATCCTCCTACACTCGTCACACAGCATTCTACTATTCCTATTAAAGGCCCTAATACCTTTAACCTAATTAACCTGCCCCACTCCATTTTCCTCCAAAACCCTCCCCCAATTCACCCCTCTTCACTCTATGCATATGCCTTCTCTAAATCTGAAAAAAACACTCATGACACTTTCCTTTCTTCTCGTATACTTTTTCTTCTCCACAAAGCATCTTTGTGGTACAACACTTTGGTCGCAGCACACCGCTGATATGATATATATATATATTATATTAGTATATATATTATATCAGCTTAGTAATAATATTATATATATAATATATATATATATATATATATATGATATATATATTATATATATATTATATATATTATTTTATAGACGTTTCGCGGCGTGTTATTGAATTTAATGCGAATCTACTAACTAAGAACGGCGTGCGCGGACCTAGGAAAAATGCTCATTTCTCGTTTGTCAAGGATAGTGAAAAGTCATAGAAACTGGTGTGTGAAACCGAGAATTGTCTGTAAGAATCTTCGTGATAAGTAAAAAGTCTAATGATTAATCAGTACAATGGCTCTAAAGAAATAGATAGGGTTTTCCGTTTCGAAGGACAGACAAGTTTAAGATCGTCCAATTCACCAAACTGGGTAAGGTTATCTTTTAATTTTGGAAAGTTAAAACTAAAATTGAAGAAGATTTTTATTTATTTTATTACTTATATTTATAAAAACTGGTTAGAAAGTGGAATAATGTGAATTAAAAGCAGGAACTGACGTTAAAATCAGGATTAAGGAGTTAAGAAGGAAAATGTAAAAAGACAAGCCGTGGTATATTTTAAGGTAGATTTTTAGAGACGGTTACAGGGTTGAGTTAAGAAATTGTTATTGAGGTGTTACGTTACTATTTTGTGATTAAGTTACCATCGGTTTGTGTCAGGTTGTGTCTTATGGGAGACGATTATCGATATGTTACTAGTTTATTTTGTAAATATTTATAGTTAGTTACTGGATTGCCGAGTTTGTGAAGAAATAGGAAGCAAAGTTACGATATAATTGAGATATGGAGTAGAGTCAAAGTACGAATGTAAGGTTTAAAGGTGTGAGAAGAATGAGCGTGTATTAAACTTCATCTTCCTCTTTATTGCAAATTATTATTATTATTATTATTATTATTATTATTATTATTATTATTATTATTATTATTATTATTATTATTATTATTATTATTATTATTATTATTATTTTATATTATTATGTATTATTATTATTTATTAATTTTGTTGCTTTTACCGGTATGTTGTGTGAATGTAAGGAGCTCCGTAGAGTGTGTACATATAGGGTTAGGTTTTTAATTAATAACAGTCGATTATTATTATTATTCATTATTATTATTATTAGTTATATTATTATGTAATTATTATTATTATTAATTATTATATTATTATTATTATTATATTATTATTAATTATTATTACTGTTACGTCTTTTAACGGTGTTTGGCATATTTATTATTATTATTATTTAATTATTTTATTGCTTTAATTATTAGAGTTTGATTTATTGATTATTGATTTATTATTGATTATTGTTGATTATTGATATTATTATTATTATTAATTATTATTATTATTATTATTAAAGCCTAACATTTAAATAGTTTGGATTGATTGATTGATTATTATGTTATTTATTTATGTATTATTATTATTATTATTATTATTTTGTTATTTTATTTTATTATATTATTATTATTATTAATTAGTTATTATCTAAATTATTTATTAGTTATTATTATTATTTTTATATTATTATGTAACTGATACGTCTTTTAACAGGTTTGTTGGCATATGTTAAGTATTAGTTATTATTAATTATTATTATTATTATTATTATTATTATTATTATTATTATTATTATTATTATTATTATTATTATTATTATTATTATTATTATTTTTATTATTAAGCTACATATTGTTATTTATTATATTATTATTATTATTATTACGTTATTATTATTATTATTATTATATTATGTAATTTTCATTGATTAATTATTATTAATTATTATTATTAGTTATTATTTATTATTTTATTTAGTTATTATTGATTATTATGAGTTGATTATTATTGATTACTTCATATTATTATGTATATTATTATGATGTAATTATAATTAGCATAAAATTATTGATTAGTTAATTATTAATTCATTATTATTATTATTGTATATGATACAAGGTATCTGACGGCAAGTTCTATATTTTTCAAGGGACTCAATGTCAGGACCAAACTGAGAACTAAATGTCAGGACCGAATCAGGAATTAAAATACCGGAACTACATCTTGTAATTGAATGACTGGGGACGCGGATGAAGCTGGCCTTGCATGTTTACTGAAACCTGGCGCCCAACCCCTGACGGATTTATTATTGGGTTTTACTGAAACCTGGCCCTAACCTGACGGATTTATATTGGGTTTACTGAACCGTGGCCGCCAACCTTGACGGATTTATATTGCGGATTTGTTTACTTGAAACCTGCCGACCAACACTGACGAGATTTGATATTGGGCTTTTTACACGTGCAAGACGCGTGGCCCAACGCCTGACCGCGATTTGTAGTATTGGGTTTTTATTAACCCGAAACCTGGCGCACAACCGCTGACGGATTTATATTGGGTTTTACCCTGAAACCTGGCCACAAACCCGGAAGGATTTTATAGTCGGGGTTTACATTGAAACCTGGCCCCCATACCTGACGATTTTATATTCAGGGTTTTACCTGAACACCTGGCCTTCGAACGCACGAAAGGATTATTATGATCGGGGTTTTAACCTGGAACCTGACCCAACCGCCGGAAGGATTTATATTGGGTATTTACTGGAACCTGACCCCCAACCCTGACGGATTTATATTGGGTTTTACCTGGAACCTGACCCCAACCCGGAAGGATTTTTATATTGGGTTTTACCTGGAACCTGACCCGCAACCGCGGAAGGATTGTATATTGGGCTTCATGGCCTGGGAAGAGTGATTCGTAACTCGGAACTATATTTGGATGCACTTTCACGCTGGATGTGGGAGGGTAACGTGAGTGTACTTCCCCACTTCACCTGGATTGGGCAGGGTCCCTGAGTGTACTGCCCGACGCCTTGCACCTGGATTGGGGAGGGTGCTTGAGTGTACTCGCCACCTTCACCTTCACTGGATTGGGAGGTACTTGAGTTGTACTCCCCACCTTCACCTGAATTGGGAGGGGTGCTTAAGTGTACTCCCCACCTTCACCTGGATTTGGAGGGTACCTGAGTGTACTCCCTACCTTCCGGGAACTAAAGGAAGCCCTATTTACTGGTTATTTTTTCCCCTAGAGACATCTAAAGTTCCCGTTAGCATTTCAGACTGTAATCAAAGTGACAAAGTTGAAGGAAGGTGTAGTGGCATTCAGAGGACGCGTTTAATTATATATAACTCACTGTCGTGTGGTTGGTGTTTTAAGATACTGAGGTTCTTGGTGGTATACATGGTCAGGACAGTTGCCTGGTTATTTAGCTGGGACCATACTGAGTGTCACAGATATTAATATCTTTACTTTTTGCTAATTTCTATTTGATGGCTTTTGATATTCCGTGAAAGATTTACTGATATAGTGTAGCTGGAAATTATTTGTTATTTAGTTGATGATTTTTGGGGTTTTTAATAATGATGATTATTCAAGGTTTACTTAACTTAGTTGGATTTTTGGTGGGAGTTGTGGCTAGCCCGGTAAGGAGAGTACTTCATGTTTGTGGGATAACGATTGATTTTAGTACTAATCTATTTTTTGTTTATGCCATCTGTAATATCATGACTAAAAACCCGCTTTGTCTATCCCTGGAGACCCTATTTGAGACTGTATAACAGTTGTAGGACCTCCCGGCGTGTATGGTGGCCAGTGGTCAGACTGGAGTTAGTGGTAGTCCGGCAAAATATATATATATATATAGTATATTATATAAATATCTATAGATATATATATTAGTATATATATATATATTAATATTATATATATAGTATATATGATATCATTATCAGGCTATATATATATATATAATATTTAGTTGCGGGCGCACAGATTACGTTAAGAGTTGTTCCTCTGTTCATAATCGATGGAATCTGATTTTATGTGGTATGAATCTTTCTAGGCCAATGAAGCTTTATCGAGTGGAGAAGGGCCTGTATGCTTTCGAATGGTTCGTTTGTTTTCAGGGGTTAATTAGTAGACAATATTGATAGATAGGTCAGTTCCGAATCTTTACTGCATTGTTGTTTGCTTATTTAATTATCTTTTCTTTTTTAGCCTAAGGGATCGTGGGATTCGCCTGGGTGGGTAGAGGCACATGTAGAACAGTGGGGGTTGATATGTAATGCTTCGGAATTAACAGACCAATTGACTGTGGTGGAGCTTTCAAAAGCCCGACTGAAGGTATTTTTGATAATAGATATATATAGAGAGATATAGATAGAGGATTTGAAGATGTTACTGTGGGATATTTGGTCTCAATAGCACTAAAAACGTCAATTTTAAAGAAGTTCTAAAGGGATTTGAAGATGTTACTGTGAGGATATTTGGTCTCAATCAGTAAAAATGAAGAGTTTCTTCGTATGGATACTCAAAATAATAACAGGGTTAACAATCGGGCCCTTCAATTTCATATAAGCAATGATAATAATAATAATTTCATTCACCAATTTCAGGACTAACATTGGAACCAATGTGCCAATAAGAACAAAGAATTAATAGGACAGATTGAGGAAAGTGCTCATCTCACTGAGAGATTAAATTCTCTTCCTGAAGATGTAAAAGTCAATTACTATATCTGGAAGGTAAATGTCCCGAGAAACATGAACTTCTGAAGAGGTCAGAAGGAAATTGATACTAGTCAAATTCATAGGGTAAAGATCTTCAAGGGTACCGGTAAAGGTAAAGAATGAAGACTCTACTGAAATCATTTTAGTAATATTTCCTCAAAAACATTTCGTCTCTCTTTATAAATAAAATGATTTTGATAAAAATTTGAAATAAAAATAATCAATCAATCAATCGAAAATACACCTAAAAATACAGTTACAAAATATTCTGTCTCGAATAATACAGATGCACAATAATTCTTTCACAAATAATAAATATTCCTAAAATACTTTCAGAAATATCATTTATCAGTAAAATCTGAAATGAAATTCTAGGGGTGACGATTCTGTCACAATGATTTTATTTGCTCAAAAGATAAAATTTACAAAGCATGAAATCTGTTTGCTTGTTCAACTGCAAACTAAATTTTTAAAAGGACGATGAGTAAGGCCATAAATAAGTTGAGCCTTATACGATGAGTAAGGGCCATAAAGAAATTGAGCCTTATACATGGACCCAATTCATAAAACAGAAACTTTCGCATGGATCATAAACAAAACAAAACAAACTGGAAATTAAAATGTTTGTTCAAGTTTGAAGTTAATAAAAAAACATATCGATTTCCACGAGAATGTTAGATCTATCTATCTATCTATCTATCTATCTATCTATCTATATATCTATCTATCTATCCATCTATCTATCTATCTATCTATCTATCTATCTATCTATCTATCTATCTATCTATCTATCTATCTATCTTTTCTTTCTTTATTTAATCGTAATAATAATAATAATAATAATAATAATAATAATAATAATAATAATAATAATAATAATAATAATAATAATAATAATAATAATAATAATAATAATAATAATAATAATAATAATAATAATAATAATAATAATAATAATAATAATAGTAATAATAATAATAATAA
>JABUQX010138725.1:12500-15000 GCA_015478945.1 Trachelipus rathkii
TCCAAAAAAGTGAGTTTGGAAATTGGACAACGCTGAGCAATAAACTCAAAAAATCGAAAAAGTACTTCTGTACTTTTTTAGGTAATGGACCTATCTATGCATATTTCAAGTTTGAAGTCATTTCGGAAAAAAATCTGGAAGTTGTGTCCAAGAATGTCAAAAACATGGGTTTTGAAAAATTGAAAATTCTGAAATAATGACTACAGACACAAAAAAACACCGGAAAACAACGTTTTAGAGGCCAAAAAAAGCTACATTTTGGTGTTTATATAGTCAAAATTGGCTGATAATTCCGAATTTTATGTCCATTTTTAGGTGGGGTGAAAATGGGGGCCAGCCCCAGCCTAAAATTGGATCTTGCCCTTAAGAATGTCGAAATTAACAGACCAATTTGACTTGTGGGTGGAGCTTCATAAGCAACTGAAGTATATTTTGATATATATAGTTAAATTTTAAAGAGGTTGTAAAGGGATTTGATGATGTTACTGTGAGGAAATATGGACTCAATCAGTGAAAATGAAGAGTTTCTTCGCATGAATACTCAAAATAATAACAGGATTAACAATCGGGCCCTTCAATTTCATACATAAGCAATGATAATAATAATTTCATTCACCAACTCCAGGACTAACATTTGAATCAATGTGCCTATAAGGATAATGATTTAAGAAGACAAATTGAGGAAAATGCTCGTCTCACTTAGAGATGAAATTCCTTTCCTGAAGGTGTAAAACTAAATTACTAGCTGTGGAAAGTAAAAGTACCGAGAAACATGAGTTTCTGAAGAGGTCAGAAGGAAATAAATACTAGTCCCATCGACAGGGCAAAAAACTTCCAAGGAACTGGTAAAGATAAAGAAGGAAGATTCCATTGAAATATTTTGATAGTTAAATTTCCTCAAAAACATTCGTCCCTCTCTAAAAATAAAATGATTTTGATAAAAATTTTGAAATAAAAATAATCAATCAATCAATCGAAAATAAAGCAAACAATATATAATTACAAAAAATTCTTTCACAAATTATACAGATGCACAATAATTCTTTCATAAATAATAAATATTTCTAAAATTCTTTCACAAATAATAAATATTTCTAAAATTCTTTCACAAATATCATTTACCATTATAAACTGAAAAGGAATTCAGGAGATAACGATTCCGTCACAAAGATTTTATTTCCTAAATGATAAAATTTACAAAGCATGAAATCTTTGCTTGTTCAACTGCAAACTAAATTTTTAAAAGGACGATGAGTAAGGCCATAAATACGTTGAGCCTTATACGATGAGTAAGGACGATAGGTATGGCCATAAATAAGTTAAGCCTTATACGATGAGTAAGGGCCATAAAAAAGTTGAGCCTTATACTTGGACCCAATTCATAAAACAGAAACTTTCGCATGGATCATAAACGAAACAAAACCAACTCGAAATTAAAATGTTTGTTCAAGTTTGAAGTTAATAAAAAAACATATTGATTTCCACGAGAATGTTAGATCTATCTATCTATCTATCTATCTATCTATCTATCTATCTATCTATCTATCTATCTATCTATCTATCTATCTATCTATCTATCTATCTATCTATCTATCTATCTATCTATATATCTATCTATCTATCTATCTATCTATCTATCTATCTATCTATCTATCTATCTATCTATCTATATATCTATCTATCTATCTATCTATCTATCTATCTATCTATCTATCTATATATCTATCTATCTATCTATCTATCTATCTATCTATCTATCTATCTATATATCTATCTATCTATCTATCAATCTATATATATCTATCTATCTATCTATCTATCTATCATCTATCTATCTATCTATCTATCTATCTATCTATCTATCTATCTATCTATCTATCTATCTATCTATCTATCTATCTATCTATCTATCTATCTATCTATCTATCTATCTATCTATCTATCAATTTCATTCATCTACAATTCATATCTATCTATCTATCTATCTATCTATCTATCTATCTATCTATCTATCTATCTATCTATCTATCTATCTATCTATCTATCTATCTATTTGTTTGTCTATTTGTTTGTTTTGCTTTTTGTCTCTTTATTGGTTTGTTTGTTTATTTGTTTGTTTGTTTGCTTGTATCTATCTATCTATCTATCTATCTATCTATCTATCTATCTATCTATCTATCTTTTTCTTTTTTTTATTTATTCTAATATATATATATATATATATATATATATATATATATATATATATATATATATATATATATATATATATATATATATATATATATATATATATATATATATATATATATATATATATATTATATTTAATAATAATATATAATAATAATAATAATAATAATAATAATAATAATAATAATAATAATAATAATAATAATAATAATAATAATAATAATAATAATAATAATAATAATAATAATAATAATAATAATAATAATAATAATAATAATAATAATAATAATAATAATAATAATAATAA
>JABUQX010138725.1:20000-22500 GCA_015478945.1 Trachelipus rathkii
GATCAGAGCGGCTTCCTTTTTCGGAATAGGTTGGACATGTGCGTGCTTCCAACACTGAGGGAAAGTGTTAGTATTGAGACATAGAGAATATAGTTGAACGAGGGGCGGGGATAGCATGGAAGCACACTCCCTCAAAACTCGGGGAGGAATGCCATCCGGGCCACCCGCCTTCCTAACGTTCATAGATTTCAGGAGCCCATGCACCCGATCGAATGTAATCACAGGCAAAGGCATAGGACACCTGAGAGGAGAAGGAGAAGGATGAGGAATGCCAGAATCGTCCAGGGTTGAGTTAGAGGAAAATAGGAGGCCGAAGAGATTGGCCTTTTCAGTTGGAGAATTAGCAACAGAACCATCAGAGCGAATAAGAGGAGGAAAGACAGATTTACAGAAGTTGTTAGAGATGTTTTTGGCAAGAGGCCAGAAAGATTTGTCAGTAGGAGAACCAAGGAGGTTAGCGCACTTTCGTTTGATGAAAGCCCGCTTTGCTCGTCGAAGAGTATCCCTGCAACGATTTCTAGCAGAATGAAAATTAGCAAGAGTGATAGTAAACGAGAATTTTTCCACTCCCGATACGCACTGTCTCTAGCCTGAATGGCCAGAGAACAAGCACGATCGAACCATGGATTTTAGGATATATATATATATATATATATATATATATATATATATATATATATATATATATATATATATATATATATATATATATATATATATATATATATTTATTTGTTGCCGACAGCATCATTTGTGCTTTGGGTAGAATCATTTTTATTGAGTTTATTGGTAATTGAATCTTTCTGGCCAATGAAGCTTTATTTCGATGAGAAGTGCGTGATTTTCTTCGATGTTTTGTTAGGGGTTAATTTAGTAGAAAAATAGATAAAATAAATTCGAATCTTTACTTTCATTGTTGTTTGTTTATTTCTTATATTTTCTTTTTACCTAGATCGTGGGATCCCTGGAGGTAAGGCAATGTAAACAGTGGGGTTAAGAATGTTGGAATTAACAGACCAATCTGATTTGTGGGTGGAGCTTCAAAAGCGACTGAAGTATATTTTGATATATATAGTTAAATTTTAAAGAAGTTGTAAAGGGATTTAAAGATATTACTATGAGGATATTTGGTCTCAATCAGTGAAAATGAAGTTTCTTCGCATGGATACTCAAAATAATAACAGGATTAACAATCGGGCCCTTCAATTTCATATATAAGCAATAATAATAATAACTTCATTCACCAATTCCAGGACTAACATAGGAGCCAATGTGCCGATAAGAACAAAGAATTAAGAGGACAGATTGAGGAAAGTGCTCGTCTCACTGCGAGATTAAATTTCCTTCCTGAAGGTGTAAAACGCAATTACTAGCTCTGGAAAGTAAATGTTCCGAGAAACATGATCTTCTGAAGAGGTCAGAAGGAACAAGATACTAGTCCCATTGACAGGGCAAAAAACTTCCAAAGAACTGGTAAAGATAAAGAACGAAGACTCTACTGAAATCATTTTAGTAATATTTCCTCAAAAACATTGGTCCCTCTCTAAAAATAAAATGATTTTGATAAAAAATTTGAAATAAAAATAATCAATCAATCGAAAATAAAGCTAATAATATATAATTACAAAAAATTCTTTCACAAATTATATAGATGCACAATAATACTTTCACAAATAATAAATATTAATAAAATACTTTCAGAAATATCATTTATCATTAAAAACTGAAGTGGAATTCTGGGGGTATCGATTCCGCCACAATGATTTTATTTGCTCAAAGATAAAATTTACAAAGCATGACATCCGTTTACTTGTTCAACTGCAAACTAAATTTTAAAAAGGACGATGAGCAAGGCCATAAAAAAGTTGAGCCTTATACGATGAGTAAGGATGATGAGTAAGGCCATAAATAAGTTGAGCTTTATACGATGAGTAAGGACGATGAGTAAAGCCATAAATAAGTTGAGCCTTATACGATAAGTAAGGACGATGAGTAAGGCCATAAACAAGTAGAGCTTTATAGGGCTAGAACCAATTCATAAAACAGAAACTATCGCATGGATCATAAACGAAACCAAACAAGTTCGAAATTAAAATGTTTGGTAAAATTTGAAGTTTACAAAAAATCAAATGGAGTTAAATGATAACGTTATATCTATCTATCTATTTTTCTATCTATCTATCTATCTATCTATCTATCTATCTATCTATCTATCTATCTATCTATCTATCTATCTATCTATCTATCTATCTATCTATTTGTTTGTTTATAAATCTATCTATCTATCATCTATCTATCTATCTATCTATCTATCTATCTATCTATCTATCTATCTATCTATCTATCTATCTATCTATCTATCTATCTATCTATCTGTTTGTTTGTTTATCTATCTATCTATCTATCTATCTATCTATCTATCTATCTATCTATCTATCTATCTATCTATCTATCTATCTATCTATCTGTTTGTTTGTTTATTTGTTTCTAATCTTATCTG
>JABUQX010138727.1:0-40000 GCA_015478945.1 Trachelipus rathkii
ATCCTCTAAGCATGGTTATAAAGAATATGGACACTTATTCAAAATGTAAGTCGCTTACTAAAAAAATTTCCGACACATTAAACACATTCATTATAAATGAATAATCTGTGATAGTTTTGATATTGAGTAGCTTATTCAATCATATTGCATGTGGCGTTCTTTCTCATCAATCCAGTCCTCCTCATCAAATGTGGTGGGACTTTGTTATAATGCTTCTGGTCTAATCTTCGTATATCACTAGTTATTAGCTCAGTCTCCTATAATTTGATTATTTTGTCTCAAACTATACATATAGCGTGATACATAACTATTGCATACTTAATAGAATTCCTCTTAAACTTATGTGTATGTAGTCTTCATTAGAGTTTTATATAACTGCAATTTTTTACTGTCTTGACCATAATTCCTTACATTACCGACCTAATATATCACTACATCCAAGTGTACTCTTAACTTAGCCATATTCTATATTACGTATGTAGATGATGATATAAGCTAAGTACAGAAGCTCTTACTGCGATTTTTTATCATATAAATTGATTTTATCTTTCCTTTCCTTAGTAAATGTAACTTAAATTAATACATAATAGAAGTTTTTGCATATGCACACAAGTTTCACTTCTTAATATTTCATGGTATTTTGTTAGGTTATGAGACTGCCTACTCAGTTCTTCTGAGTTACATACACCTCCATGTCGTCCCTTTTCCTTTATCCGACTTCATCCTGACTACGTTTGTATACTGCCTTGGCGCCATCGCCCTCGTATACGTTCGTTTCCACTTGAAATCTATAGTATATTATATTATTATTTTCATATATTTTTGTCTTTCCCTCTGTCTTCTTGCTTAGTCTTCTCTTTATAGTTAACATGTAGTATTATCACATGTAGAGACGTGCATAACAAGAACATTAATCTTGCGTAATTGGAATATTGCGGTTATCAGACGGGGGTTTGTATTTGGATGGGGTACAACCGGCGATTAAGAGTTATCTCCATTGTCTATTCCCTACTTCCATTTCAATCACTTCCAGAGGGCTACCGCAATGACCCTAACTTGAAATTACATCGTTCAAGTGATGAATACGAAATTAACCAAGGGAGTAAAATTACACTAAAAAATCCATTAATGTGGAGATATCAACGACACATTTTGTTTCACACACTAATACTTTGTTGTAATATTTAGTTAATACATCTTATGTGAGAGAGAAAATGTATAATATGAGCAAGACTTGATGGAACACAAGAGCATATAGACGCCGATATAACGACCTGTATTCAATTTTAGGTATCGAATATAATGTATGTGTAATATTTATAAATTTAAGTAGAAAAAATGGGCGTAATTTATTAATTTCATTGTAAAACATTTGCTTTATAGAACTTAGTTAAAGAAATAAAACTTAAAGATGTGGCCAACGAGACGAGGCTAATGGGAATTATATCAGATATATTGATACCTAACATACGTATTCTCATACCTTGTTATCTTGGAAACAGAGCGTTTTCGGTTATGAAACTGTTTATTGACATATATCTAATCCTATTTGAAATATCTATGTAAGGAATTATCCATACTAAAACTTTTTTCGCAATTTCCGAATGATAGGCCTGTAAAGAATAAAAATAAGTATATAAATATATTAACAAATACAACAACATATATAATATATCTATATATATATAATATTATATATATATTACTATAATATATATATATATATATTATATTTATATATATATATAAATATTATATTCAGGCCCTCATAATATTATTTATATTATATATATATAATATATTATATATATATATAATATTATCACTCATATATTAAATGAATAGTTACTATATACTACTATTATGTTATAATCTTTATGTCTACTATAAATACATATAATATGTACGTATATCATATAAGTGTATATATAGTATTTACAAGAATTACATCTCTAACTGATTTTATCTATCTACTTTTTATATTTTTATCTAATGTATACGGTTATTTGGTTTTCTAATATTAACGTACTTCATTACTCCAAATTCACTTTTAGATTGGGCTTTCATTATGTTATTCAACTAGTTTATTTATTTACTATATATGAAACACTGGCAAATAAATTTTACTCCTACACTCATCGTCTAATCATATATCGCGTATCCAACCTTCATTTCAATCGTTATTTTCTATTTCTATATAATATTTTATCAGTTATTTTCATTATTTATAAATCTTTACATATTTTTATATATTATTATTCATATATATCCTATTATAATATATATATATATATATATATTATATATATATATATTATATATATCTACATCCTATTAATATTGTCACATTTATTATAATTATCATCTATTCATATTATTCACATATTACTATACTGCCATATACATATATACTGCCTACTATTCACATATTTAACTATTTTATTTGGGACCTATATATATATTAGATATATACTATACTACTATATATATACTATATATATATCTATATACTATTACACTATATATATATATTTATGGAAATTATACCCTTGGCTACTACTCTATATACTATTATAGTATATATATATACATATATATATATATCTTAGTATTGAGTGACTATAAGTATATTATTACGATATTATTTCTATCATCTATATAATTATATATAGATTGATTATTTCATGGCACTATATTTCAACAAATATATGTCAAATTATTACTCATTCTTTAGTATATTAATATACCCTTGGAACTATATATTACTACCTCATCCGTTATCGATACTACTGTACTATACTTATGATACCGTACTCACCTTATGCTATAGCTGTCACTACATATATATCACCGCTGAGTGTATATTTATTGTTCTGCTTATTTATACTATCCTCATTGATTATTAATATCTTTCTAAGCAAGTCGCACGTTCATTTGGATTTCTATCTTATATTTTAAGTAATAAGCTACTTCTTGTCCCCTCCACTTTTTTTTCTTTGACTACTTTATTTTTATTTATCTTTTATTTTATAACAATTCATATTAAATTATATTGATTTATTATATATATATTTTAATTTTGAGATTGACTACTATTTTATTTTTTTAATTTTTTTTATTGACAAATTAATATATTATTTTTCTTTATATTATTTCTTATTTTTTATATTTTTAATAGGTATTTATTTTATTACCTATCATTTATATATAATTTAACATTATCTTATATATATGTATATTAATATTTATATTATCTTACTGTCACTCGGTTATCTATATACATCTAATAATATAGGTATATATAAATAGGTATATTATATTATATATATATATAATAATATCATTTCGAGTTTTATATTATATATCTACTCACTAATATATTATATATACTAATAGTATATACAAATATATATATAACCAATATATATATATATATATAATAGCTATATATATATAATATATATGTAGTTATATTCCATTATTATATATTATAACTACTATACCTATATTGGATCAAGTAAACTATACACTCCCCTATCACTAGGAAATCTTAACATCCAATACACTATAATAACAGCGTGAAGCACGAACTTAGACATTCACAGAATACATGGGACAACCCGCCTTACCCTGGTCAGTTCAGGCTCGTAAATAAACTTTATTAAAATTAAGGACAAATAGTCTTGTTAAAGTATTTGCGTTGTTACAGCGATGATATTTAGATGTTTTATGAGGAAATAATGCATTTTTGCCAAAATTTTAATAATAAAATTGGTAAAATATATCAGGAGCTTATGGATGTGGGAAAGTTAAAATTCAATTTACATCTAAATTTAAAAATATTCAAATAATTGTATTTTAGTTAGATGACTTCTAAATCAAGGGAGATATCAAGATCTATATTTGAAACACGATTCACTAATGTTCTTCTCTTTATCATATGCTTTTTGCAGGGATGAGTTACTGGTCAAAATTTTCGAGAAGAGTAAGAATGTTGTAATTGTCTTCTATGTTCAGAAGGTCCAGAAGTTTCTTCAATAAAATATTAAAGACTACGAAATCTTTACAAAGGAAACTTTAATAGTCACCCAACAACTTTAAACTTCTGAATCATCAAAATTCTTTAATTTGTAGGAATTTTGTTGAAGTGTTCGGTGGACACTCAGAACACCTTAGCATAAAATACTTAGTACGTATTCTTTTCTAAAATTGACAGTTTCTACAAAAGCTGGTATTATCTTGAATTCCCTTTAATTTCCATGGTCAGCGCTAAAATTTGAGGAGGTGATAAATAAAGACTTCTTTTTTGCTGCATGAGAACATGAATTTAATATAAAGGATTTAGGGTAACCTAGATTTTAAAAACAATTGGTTAAACATATCTATCAGTTCCATATCTAGATATTGAAACTGAAATTAGTAGAGCCCCTGAAAGAAGAACCCCTTCATAACACCGTATATTCAAATTTAGAAGTGACAAGTAGCCAATGAATGGTTAAATATCTCACTCCTGTGCTTGGTACTTTCATAGACATTCTGTCAAATGAAATGTTCATATGAATAGAGATCTCCTCCCAAATGGACACGACGACGCTAATTTGAGAGTATATTTCTTTCTCTGTCAACTAAATTAGTTTCCTTCCCATCACACGAATCCACTTCACGATAAAGAAAGCTTTCAGCTATTCCAACTTTCCCCCATTTTCGCACTCAGTGAAAATCGTAAGTTCAAGCGAACAGGTCCATTTCCAATTTGTAAAAAATATTACGAACATTGGATAAATCTCCGTTGATTAAACACTCACAAACAGAGACACAATTACCTTCCTTAAAACTAGAATATTTTTTTTTAGGTATCCTCTAGAATGTAAATAAATTGGTTTCTAATGGGAGTGCTCCTTATTAGACAACTCTATACCAGTTCTATTACTAAAATTTTTATTTCAAAACCAAGTTTCTCATTTTATGACACATCCTACAACATGAACATCACTTAAGGCAATCAACTATTTAAAAACTCAAGGGTTGTCCGTTAATTTTATAAAGTTTTACGTTAAACAGAGCTCTGAATAGAGGCTCCGACCGGCGAAGTGGATATGTCTCTCCACGAAGGTCCTACTCGTATTGGTGTTCTCCTCTGTAATTTTTATTTTTTTTATTTTGTTTTATTCCTGTGGGGTTTTATAATATAGTTATTTTCACATTTTTTGTTTTAAGTTTATTGTGTCGGTTTTACAAATGTACGTTTATTTTTATAAAATGTATATATAGATATTTATAATACAGATAAATATATTCTTATAATATATATATAATATTATAATATTTAACATATATATTAATATTTATATATATAATATATATATATAATAATAAATGTTTATAATTACTAATCTTCTCCAGGTGTAGTTGCTTTCGTTCTTCATGTTCTAGTTGGATCCAGTTATTAATATCTTTCTCTTTTTTATATTCTTCTCTCTCGAAATTTCTTGTATTTCCTTTTATTGTAGTTTCTACTTCTTATGACAACTATTTTTCATCGGGGCGAAATTAGTTTCTGATTGCTGGTTTCGTTATAGCTATTTATTTTTTATTTCCTTCAGTTGGGGTTCTCCTTCCTTTTCAGTGGAAATATGTCTATTTTCGATTTCCATCTTGGGCCTATGTGAAGCTTGCTCTTTTTTCCAAGAGCCATTTCTAGATATGTATTCTGGTCTTCTATGTACGATTTATTAGATTCCATGCTGTCATTTTTTGTTTTCGCAAGCTAAAAAAGTTAGCTCGTTTTTTGCTCTCTTGTTAACAATGATAATTTTTATACATGTTTTTTTTTTCTATATTTTCTTCAAGTCTTTCTTCCTTCTCTTTTATATTTATTATCAATTCTTTTCAAGAATTAGTATTTATTTTTATATTTTATAATATTTATTATATTATATTTTTATTTATTTTATTATTTATTTTATTATTATATATATTATTTTTTTTTTTTTTTTATTATATTTTTATTTTATTATTTTTTATATATTTATTTTTTATATATTTTTATTATTTTTATTTTTATTTTATTTTTATTATATAAGATGTATATAAGAACGCGTATATTCAGAGCTTTCTATCCACTTCGTATTTATTATTGTTAGTTAATAGAGTTTTACTTATGTGCTAATTAAGTGGAAAATTACTTACCATATATACTCATATATATATAGTATTATATAATAAATATATGATATTATAATATATAGTATATATATATATATATTCATATATATATATATTATTAACTATATAATAATATATATATATATTCCCACCACTCAACGGGCAGAGCCTAATCAAGGAGGAGGTGTTACTTATTATGTAACATCATCAATCCACTATCACTTACTAATCAAAGATATTATTCCTAAAGGCCGTCCTAATAATATCTTTATCCTACATGCACTATCAATGGGTTAGAGTCTTCTGAAAAATAAAGAGCTTCCATCAGTTCGTACGGGATATACGTTTTGGTATTTCTCAGATATGTATCTCTATAGTAATATATATATATATATATATATTATTATATATTATATATATATTATATATATAAAAAACATAATAAAAAAACCCATGGTTAAAACAGGTCAGAAGTATTTTCTGCATGCTAATCGGGCGTGCGCGGGTCTGGGTCCTCTCCTTCCTTTCTCTTTCTTTTTTCATTCCCTTAGGGCATTTTCCCCCCCCTGCATTTTCCCGTGTTAAAATTGATTTTTTCCCCCACTTTTCAAAAACTCGTCCTCGGCGTTTCTCTCTTTCTCTTCCTTTCTTTGTTTTTCTTCTTTTCTATCCTTTTTTTCTTTCTCTTTCTTGTTACCATGTGACTAAAGCTTTTCTCACAAAAAACTCAACTCTGTGAATTAGGTCAACTTGCCCCCTCGTCTTGCTCAATTTTACACCAACTCCCGTGCCCTACCCCCGCGTCTTTATATTATTGTCTTTTTTATCTTGCAAATTCAGTTCCGCGGCGCTACGCCGCCTTGTGGCGGCCTCAGTTCTCTGAGGAAACGCGGAAGGGGCTCTCCGCCGCCGTCACACTTCCTCGGACCCTTCAGACCGTCTTTTCTTTGATCCGCTATACAGGGTCTCCGTCTAGAGGGGGATACAAACAAGAGAGAGACGCTTTCCCGAGGGTCACCGCAGGTTCACGTCCGCGCCGGGCGCCTCTGACATCGGTCCGCTTTACCCACCAGTTCCCCCGAATAAAAACCCCGCCGGGCAAACGCCACCCAGACCAGTTAACTAAAACATGTTTGTTTGTTCTTCAACAGAGAGCGCATTTTTCCGATGGGCCTTTTTATAAATTTCCGGGAGACTAGCCTATCGTATTGGGGTAGTCCCCACCCCCTGAACAATAGAACGGTCAAATAACCAAACTCTGGTTGCTGGCCTGCGACTTTTTTTTTTTTATTTGAGAAAACTGTGTATCTCGAAATTGATTGTTTGGAGAGGCCGGCCAAGGCCATATAAAAGGGACTCGCCATGAATTTACGCCCCCCGCCGCCAGTCATACAGGAGTATCAGATTGTCCGTTCACGTGGTAAAGAGAATGTTGCAAGATGGCCTCCTCATGGTGGCTTTGCGTGAAAAATAACCGTGTGGTAGAAACGGTGTTTCTTTCGATTAGTTTTTTTAGGTTCCAGGAATTTCGATTCCTCAACAAGACATTTGAGATTAAGGACACGTTGATAGTTAGTGAATAGTGAATAGTATATGTTAATAAAATAATAACACACTCCTCCTTGATATAGGGCTCTGCCGTTGCGAGTGGTGGTAATATATAGTATATATAATACTCATATATATTACCACCACTACAATAGCGGACCACCGAGGCAAGAGACCCTAACTCAGGGAGGGAGGAGGTGTTATTATTATTCACCAATCATCATCACTCATCATACTATCAACGTAGATATTATTCTAGGGTCCGAGTCCTAATAATATTTGTATCAGCTAATGGCACCTAGTACAGGGTGAGTTAGAGTCTTCGGTGAACCAATAAAAGCTTCATCAGTCCGTCGGGAAACGTTTGGTAACGTATTGTCGCTCAGATGAGTATCTTCTATACGTATTATCATATATATAGATATACTAAGTATAATATAATTATATATTATATATATATATATATAGTATATAATATGATGATATATATATATATATATATATATATATATAATATATAATATATACATAATATATACCCCGAAAGTTTGTGTTGGTATCTCATCAGTGGTGTTATGCTTTTGTATACACAAAAAATGTAAATGATATAGGCGGATAAGAACAAACCTGAATATAGGGATAAGAAGGCCCAATTAGAAAGGTCTGATGGTCGTGTCCTCCCCATCCCCCACGTAAGTTGTCTGTGCATTTGGTTGATGCTTCGTGCATTACATTTGTCAACATTCTTATTTTGTGCCACAGTTTCTAAATTTTCTGCTTTTGTTGAGATTTCCACCCATCAGTGTCTTTTAATTCACTTTATATAAGTTCCCCTCCCTTTTGTTTTTCCCATCACAGCCCCACTTATTATCCGGTTCCTCTCTTCCCGCATGGTTTTCAGTTCACCCGCACACTACTGCAACTCACCCGTGGATGAGGGTATAAGTTTCTGGAAAAACGCGGTCATTTTGAAGGTCACTTCTGAACCTGGGCTGCCAATTGGTAGGAACCCCGAACCTTGAGCTTAACTGGTGACGGAGGCTGTTCTGACACATTGGTCTAGGATAATCTGAGGTCCTTTATGTGAATATATGAAGATATCAAGGGTGCCGTGTGGTACAGGCGGTGGATGATAACCGATGTAGAATTCCGCGGGGAGGACGCTTTTCAGGCTTCATCCGAGCGCGCGCCGTACGGGAAGGTGGGTTCCGAGGTGGTTGTGTGCAGGGCGGCGGAGCCGGAGTCGGGTGACGAGGGCGGCGGAGCCGAAGCCAAACAATTATCGACCGCCGGGAGCACGGAGCCGCGAGGCGACTCTTTTCGAGGGACTGGAGCCGACCGGGGAAGCACGAGACGGCGAAATTTTGGGGGCTCTGGAGCCGGAGCCGGAGTCGGAGGTGAAATTTTAGGCGGACCTGGACGCCCGGCACCCGGATCGCAGGGCTTTGTAGCTGCAGCTGCGGCTCCGGCTCCGGCTCCGGCAAAAATACAAAAATTAAGTAATTATTAATTTTTAATTACTACAGGTGTTATTTATATATAAATAATATATATATAATATATATATATAACACTATATATATACATATATATATATATATATATATATATTATTATATATATATATATATATATTATATAAAATATATATATATATATATATAAATATCTCTATATATAATAATATATATACACCATATATAATATACCTATATATATACATATATACTATACTAATATATATTATATATATAATATATATATATATAGTATATATAACACTATATATATATATATGAGTAAATTACTATAATTATATATATATAAAATAATATATATATATATATATATAAATATATAGTAGTTATATATATATATATAATAATAGTGAGATATATATAACATATATAGTATATTATATATATATATATAATTATATACATTATGATACCTCTAGTTTAAATATATTATACTCATTATATATATATATACTATATTATATATATATATATATATATATATATATATCTATAGTTATATATATATATATATATATACTATATATATATATATATAAATGTATATAGTATAGAATATATATATAATTATATATTTATATAAATAATTATATATACTATTATATACTATAGTATATATATATATATAGTAATAAGTATATATAGTATATAATATATATATATATATATATACTAATATAATATAATATCTCTTAATAATTGATTAATACGAATCTGATTGCTTATATCCAATATTTCAATTTAATATATATATATTATATATATATACTATATAGAGTATATACTATATATTATACTATAATAGTATTATATTATTAATAATATATATATATACTCTATATACTCTATATATATACTAGTATATTATGACATATATAGTTATTATATTTCATATATAGTATAAATATTTATTATATATATCTGTATTATTATATCTAGACTATATATATATACTATTATATTTACTATCATGTAAGCTTAACTATATATTATATATTATGGTAATAGGTATATATATAATATATATTATTGGTATTCTCTTTTCCTAATTTATTGATTATGTATTATTTATTTTATCTAATAATATTTTTTTTTTATAGATACCTTTATTATTTAACTTTAATATCAATTCAACCAAATCAATGTCAACTAAACCAAAATCGGAAAAACACCTCATGTATTGAATATATTACTCATTTCCGATGATAAAAATACTTGTCATTTCGTCAATACACCAACACAAGGTTTTACCTTACACTACCAGTTCTCATCGGGGTCCACAATAACTCTTATTGGATCCTTTAAATTAATGCGGACACATTTAACAACGGCTCTCATTCCAGACATTGCTTCCCCGGAGGCAATGTGTTTAAAAAGGAAAAGGTGAAGCTAAAGGTATCAGGAATAAACCTTTAATTTCTAGAAGAACTTCAGACTAAAGTGGAAACTTTTTCAGTTGGCATAAACTTGTTCTGTCTATGTTAAGTGAAAAAATTCAACAATACAATTGATTATAATGGTCTTAGGTTTTTTTGCAAGACCAGGACGCCATTAGTGTTTCGCTTGTGCATGATCAGGATTTAAAGCATGTGTGGAGAACAATGTTAGAGAAACTGGAGTCCCTTGTAACTGGAAAAATGATTTGGTTAAAATAAGTTGCTAGAAAGAAAAATAAACCAAAAGAAAATAGCTTAGAAATTTGCATAAAAATGGATTTACCAATGGCAAAGCTAATTAGTTTGTCAAATTAATTTTATTATGTGGACGGAAGATAAAACAATATTTCTAAAACGCGAAAGAAGTAAAAGAAAAAAAATACTCATTTTAAAGCAGCAAATATATTCAAGAATTTGTTACTGCATCTTAAACAGAATTCGAGAATAAACAAGAGACAAGTTAAATTAGCCTTGAGTTGACGAATCGCAATCTCTAAACATGATTAGTACGATTTGACAAAATTAAATAAGGACAATGAGGGGTGAGGAATAGGAAAGCTGGTAATGTGAATACTTCTATTTAAATTGATGTCTGTTGGTGAAAGTAATATAAATAGTTAGGGATGAAAACTGTGATAAACTATGAAAAAGACTATGTTTCGATAACGTTACATTGCACACATGAGAATGTGGAGTTCATACTTTACCAGTTAGCAGTGCGTTGATGGTCTCCACAACTCACTCATAGAGCCAAATCTTAAACTAAGCAGAGCGAGAACAATAATAGCACAAAGCAGCACGTACCCCAAATTAATGGAAGGCTCTAAAGAATCAAGTCTGAAAAGTGGCAATCTTAGATAAAAGAGACAAGATGGGGCAAGTCATGTCTTGATGCTCTAAATGGCTTCATGCAACTAAAAGAGTTATAGTAGTGGGAGTATGATGGCTATGCCGGTAACTTCTGAACCTTTCTTCTCGTATCCGACAGTGGCGAGTGGGAACCAAATCGAAATACTCCGAAGACCTATTCAAAACACCGGCACATACTTTAAACACACAAAAAAATTCAAAATTCAAAGCTTGACTGCAGGAAATTTTATAGAGAAAGGTTTAGTCACAAATAATTCCATTGAAAAGAAGGGAAACGAATGTCTACTGAAAATAAAATATTTTCGGTGTGTCTACTACTTTGTTTAGAAATGCTTTCCCAGAACTGAAGCAATCTGATTATTTAAAGGCTGAGCGAGTGTTCTTTGTGACTTAGGATTAAAATGAAATAACGCTATCGACCAGAGAAATCTGTGGTTGGAGTCAGATATAAGTTCAGCAGTTTCAGGAATCCTCCCTTTGGTATCTTGTCTTGTCAGATGAAGAAGTCCATTTGCCAGATAATGGGGAAAAAATTGGAGCAGGCAGAAAGGCGATTGAAAAAACTAAAAAAGACAATCTACTAGTACAAAGACATTACAAAGTCCTAAATAGCTTCTAGCCAAAAATGGAAAAGATAGAATTCCATAAGTCATCAGATGGAATAATGAAAATCGACCGAAAATCAAAGTTATCAGTTAAAAGAGGCAATCAATAGCTATCCTAATCAAATTTTGCAAGATGCCGCTTTGCCTCATATTCAAATGAATGTTGAGAGCTTATTCAAGTGAATGTTGCCGGAGCTTATTTTCGTGCATTTAAAAATAATAAAATCGGATCTGAAGGACAGGGGTCGTCTAAAAGCAAGATTTATTGATGGTTTTCATTTTTCCAGAAGCCAATTGTTTTGAATAATCTTACCTATTAAATAAGGACTAACCGTGAAAACAAATAAAGAATTAATTTTAAAAGTTGGGAGATTAAAATTCAGACCTATATGCTAGATATAGTACACTAGAAATAATATACTATAGTATAATATTAATATATAGTATATATTATATATATATAACTATATTATATATATATATATATATTATATATAATAATAATATATACACGCTATATATATACTATACATTTTATCTATCTATGGGATATATATATATTTAATATTTTATACGTATATACTACTATATAGTAATACTAATATATCATATATATATACTATATATAAATACTATATATATATATATACTATATATATATTAATATTCATATATACATATAAAATACTGTTTCCTGAATAAAATTATGTTATATATGGGTAGCTCCATAGTTCAGACCGAGGAATTATTTAAACTTCAGGATGAACCTTCTAAATTATGATTCTTTATTCTTTTTTAAGGAAACAAATATAAAATTATACTACGTAATCATGTACAGGTCAAGTTCATCATCGTTCAAAAGAGGAATTAATATTAAAAATTTTAGTAAATATCGGAAATGAATCTCTTTTCCTCTGTTAATTTTCTCTAAAATTTTTATTTTTCTATAAAATAGTTTTCTAAGTTTTGTAAAGTTTTTCAATAATTCCATTAACAAACATTTAATTTATCATATTTAACTCGAAAATTTTCGTATCAGAATTACTGATTTCATGACTGTAAATGGAGAAGGAATTTAAAACCGCGCCCACTTTAAAAAATCAATTATTTTTCAGCGCCCCCAATTTTTTTTACTTTAACAAAACTTAAAAAACCCAATGACAATATATATATATATATATATATATACTATACTATATAAGTATATATACTACTATATATATATATAATATTATATATATATATATATATATATATAATATTATATATATAAATAT
This sequence comes from Trachelipus rathkii, assembly GCA_015478945.1. Lineage (NCBI taxonomy): Eukaryota > Metazoa > Arthropoda > Malacostraca > Isopoda > Trachelipodidae > Trachelipus > Trachelipus rathkii. Next base: position 13,440 of record JABUQX010138727.1, read on the forward strand.
ATATATAATATATATTATATATATATAATTTATATTTTTCAGTATTTATATATTATACCTATACCTATTATAGTATATTATATATACTATATATATATCATATACCTATATATATATCATAACTATAATATATATACTATATATAACTATAATATATATATATACTTAATATACTATACTATATACTCATACTATATCGTATACACTTAGTGATAAATATAGTCATACAAAACTAAAATTCTATAACAATCAAACAGGGCAGCAAAATATGAACGAAAATAAATTACTAAATAACTTCATACCACCCATTTTTTTATAGGCCCCCTTACCGCCCCTCTCTAGGCCTCCAGCGCCCACAGGGGGGCGTTTCCGCCCCACTTTTGAGAACACTGCTTTTTATAATTATTTAATTTTTTTATTCCGTAATATTAGGACTATTTTATAATGCCAAGGAGGACTACTTTTATAGCCGGTGGTTATTTTTTGACTATTGGAGCATGTGGATATCTGTTGTGCAGATACCTTCTTTGAGAGTATGAAATGATTTATACGACCAGGGCCCGCACACATGGTGTGATTTTGCAGCACAGTGTGGCCGCCTATTTCTTTGCTGAGCTGTGCGTCGTGTGTCCCCCTGTTTACATGACTCTTCATAATATATATTATATATAATATGAATATATACGTATAATATATATAATATATATATATATATAAAATTATTAATATTACATATATAATTATATATAAGAAAAATAAGGTCTACCTATAACCATGTTTTAATAATTTTTATATAGCTATATAATATATATATATCATAATATATATATATATATATATTAATATATATCATATATATATCTATATATATATATATATATATATATATGTAAATAATATATATATAGTACTATATACTATACTCTAAAATAGGATCTTATTCAGAATAGCCCCGTCCCCCGAATTTTTTCATAAAATACTTCCTCTGAAAATGCTTAAAATGAATGGATAGTCAGCAAATAAATAAATTTAATAAACAACAAATTTTAAATTATTTCAGGTTTAAGAAAATTTGTCAGTTTAAACTTATAAATCAGATTAATGATAATTTATTGGAATTGGAAGCCTTTCGGAGAGCTCATCCTTCCAGGCAGCCAGATTGCCCTCCAGATTTTAAATGAATTGCTTTTAAAAACATAATAAAATATTTTCTATATTTTCTTTTATTATTATTTCCATGTACAAAAAATAAATTTGTATTTAAACAGTTATTAAAGTTTAACTAGGATTCAAAAACAAAATTTTAATTAATGCAAAAATATGAAAACAAATTTTCCTTCAAATTTTTTTGTCCTGTTATTTGTTAACGAAAAATTAGTTATTTTGAATTTGGCAATATGATTCATCATTGTAAAGAATAAATTAGTTTAATGGGTTGTTAGAGTACCTCTAGCGAACCCAACAAAACTTTAGTCTTACCTTACATATAGCACTACTAAGGCAATTTTTATTAACTCCTGCGCATGGCTATAACCTGTAAAGTATTGATGAATGCTGTAAACTAGTGATAGGACCGGATGTTCAATAATTTGACTGTTTGCGGATGCGATCTTAAAGATGATGAAGGATGCGGATGCGGATGCGATGCGTGATCTTAACAGTAGATGAGGGATGCGGATGTCGGATGGGGATGTGGACTGTTTAGCTCTTTGAAGTTACGCAATTCACAAAAATTATAAATAGTAATCCGTTCATATAGGTATATATACTATATATATTATCTGCGATGGTTAGTATATAATATAGTATATATTATACTCTTCTTTATATATATACATATTCATTAATAGGAGAGTATTACTATTAATATATATATCTTTATATATATATATATATATATTACTATATTATCTATTATATCCTTCTATTTATCACTATATGTATACGTATATTATATATCATATATATTACCTATTCAGTGTTGTACATGACATGACATATGTAATGTAACATATATATAATATATACTATATATCTTTATCTATATTACTCTATTATATACTATATATATATTATATATTATATATATATATATTAATATACTATGAGGGGTATATGAGTAGTATATACTCTCTTACATCTTACATTCTCTCCCACTCAGGCTTACGAGCCTGTCATGGGGCAACCTCTGCTTCCTTCTTCTTCTATCCATCACGAATGCCCATCCGCCATCAGCTTAATCGGCATTGCAACACAGCATTTGGGTGTTTCCTCAATGAACTCTCTCTACTGTGGTCTCTCCATGCCTCTTCCGCGGCTCCCTTCCCGGTGGTCTCACTCCCTCGGTTCCTGCCTCCACACTTCTCTGCTGGCAACTCGCTCTCTCCTTCTCTCCTCCCTGCACTCCTCTCCACAGGTGTCCACCATCTCAACCCTAGTTCTGGCTGCGTCCCTTTATTCATCAGGGTATTTCAACAACCCACACTCTCCTCACTGTCTAGTCTTCATCCTCTGTCCTCTTTCTCGTCTTTCCAATCCCTTGTCCGCAACAACATTCATGCCTCCGCTTGTCTGAAACCTTCCCCCCTTCCCACCCCCCTTCCCCCCTCCTCTAATTCTACTCCCCTCTCTCCCTGTCATGCTCTATTGTTCCCGCCAATCACAGTATCGGCGTCAACCTCCCATCGTTATATTGTCTTCTCACCTCTTTGTCTAAATATGATTTATACTTTCAAAATGGATAATAACTGCTTACAGTCCTGCCCATACTGCTCAAATCCTACCTCACATCACTCTTCCTTTGCACACACGGCACTTCCTCTTCCCAGTGCTTCCTAGATACCTTTATATCTATCCACTATTTTTACATCTCTCCTAAAGTCTACCATCCACTATTTAACTTTTTGATTGTCTTAACTTTACCTATTATTTCTTTTCCTTACTATATAATTGTGTAACCCTCCTGTTTCCTCCTCTCGTCAACTTTTCTGCGAAACAGCAGCACTTTGCTTCAAACCTCGGTTCACATCTCCTCTCCACACGGCTCGGGCCAATCATAACCGCATATACCTAGTGAATGTATCAGAAGTCCAATCTCTTCTAAACTCAGTCTTTTAACATCTCTTATGACATTGTCCAAATAACGGAGGTAAGCTATAACAGTATCGGGAGGACAGCCAACACTACAGGCTCGGGTCAGCAAACTGCCTTGCTCCATGATTTTACCTCAACACCATATCCTCCGTTTTTATACATCACTGTTTCGCTTACCTTACTTATTCTAATTACACCGTATGTACTATCTTACTTCGCCTTATTCAGTCATGACTCCAAACTTTCCTAATCTCTCCGGAACTCTCCACAGCATTCTCTCTGGTATAGAATCACATGCGCTTATCTTCAAGTCTACATGCAAGGCCGAAATATAGCCTTCATCATATGTAATTGACTATGGCTACTTTTCCTGTATCATTCTAAATTAATGCTAACCCCATTAAATACTTAGTACACTTCCATACCACCATCTAGTACCCCATACTGCTCTTCACTCAATCTTGACCTTTATTATCTTTTTGATCATTAATTTTCCTTTCTAATATTCTTCAAAATATAATTCGCCATGTGATCATTATCGTTGAGATTCCTCCTATAGTAATCTTTTACAACCTTTCCTGCGTCACTTAACCTTTAATAAATGGGAATCTATTATTGACCTTCCCCCAACCCTTACGGCACTCTACTCTCCCACACCAACACCTGTTTTCAGCGCATCTCAAGCATCAAGGGGCTTTACAGCCCCATCTCCTCCCTTCCCCTCAGCACAACTCATATTTTATCCCCATCCTCAACAGGAGTTTTCCCGCTCTTCATTTATCCTATAACGCCTCTTCAAAATTCCCTCACCCTCCGTTATTACCCTCCTTCCTCTTCCTCCCTCCACGTTTCCTCTCCTCCTTCTCTCTCCTCGCGCACTTACCTCTTCTCCGAACTCCGGGCAACTTCAACGGACATCACATACAACTCAGTACTGCTACTCGCACCTTTTGTTTTTCCTCGGGCTTACCAATGTTTCTCCATTTTTGCTCTTTGATATTACATACTCTACTCTTCGTTCCTACTCTATATCCGTTCTTCGCCAATGTAAACATCTTTTTCTTGCTGTTTCCCTCTCATAGTTCCATCCATCATTTCCTTGCTTAGCTTCTAAGCCACCTCCTCCTTTGCCCTCCTCCTTCACTCTCTTCGCTTCATTTTTGCTTCCAGGGTTACCTGCGGCTTTATACATATTATATATATAATATATATATATATATATAGTATAATATATATACTATATACTAGGTACTACGGTATATATATATAATATTTATATAGGAGGTAGATTATACATTTAAGGTAGGATAGGTATATATATATATATATATTATATATATATATAGTATATTATATATAGTATATAATAATATATATTATATAATATATTATATAATATCTATATATATATATATCTATATATCTAATATATATATTTTTTATAATCTTATATAGTAATATATATATATACTACTAATATATATACTGCTATATATATATATATATATATAATATACTATTATATATTTATATATAATAATTATACTCATATATATATTATATATATATATATATATATATATACATATTAGTGATGATGTAATATACTATCTATTATTACTATATATATATAACATATTCATGTATATTACTATATATATATATATATTATATATAAATACTATTACTATTATATACTATATATATCATATATATTAATAATATATCATACTAACTTATTATATATATATATATATTAACTATATTATTACTATATATATATCCTATATATATATACCAGAAATCGAAACTTCCAGATTACAATTAATCCCATAAACTCCCATGATAAAGATGACAAATATACCTATTTATTTTATATGCATTTAATGAAATGTAGAAAAACAGTTTATAACATCATTTTCAAAAAGAGGATGCGGATGCGGACTGCGGATGCGAGTGGCCGTTAAGTGAGGATGCGGCCACGAATGTCATCCTTTTAGGTGCGGATGCTCCGCAAATGCGGATGCGGATGTCATGTATATCCACTATGTAAACAATATATATAATATTATATCATATCATATTATATATATAGTACCTCATATATATTTATATACCCTATATATAATATATATACCTATATTTATATATAGTATATGTTATATATAATTTCCTTCTCATTTATATATATATATATATGGCCGTGAAACTAAACGTCACCAGTTTACCCGCATGACTACTCGAAAACTCCAACGATGGGTACAAGAAAACTGATACATATCATGGAATCAGCCGTTGGATTGCTTTACGTACATATTCACCAAAAAACAATTTAATTTTTTTTTCTTTTTTTTTTAATACCTCCAAAACTAACGAATAGGTACCAAGAAAAACTATAATATATTAGAATCAGCGTATGATAAATTGTTTAGAAAAAAAGAAATGTTTTTTTTTAACTAAAAGAATACGCCCAGGGGTAAACCGCAAAGATGCAAAGAGTCGGCGTCTCTCGACCTCCTGGGGACGACGGGGTAGGACCTATTTCCCCCCGGGATGGGTGCTCGGACCCCGCTCTTTGGTATTATGGGTGTCGCGGGGGTTCCTCCGCCCTCCTCCGGGTGTGGAAAACGTCCCCTATTAGATGTACCCCGGCGCGAGCCCCCTAAAAGAATTTTTATACGCTGATTTCCATATATGTTTATTAGTTTTTCTTCTACCTATCGTAGTAGTTTGGGAGATATAAAAAAAATAAAAAAAAAAAAAGTAAAATTTTTTCTTTTTACATTATTCCAATACAAATCCTTCATACGCTGATTACATAATATGTTATCAGTTTTCTTGTACCCATCTTAGTTTTATCGAGTATCATGCCCGGGTAACTTCTTTAGTTTTGCCCTATATATATAATACTATATATATATATATATAGGGAATTATAGTATAATATTTATTAATAGGTAATATATATATATATATATATATACTAATATATATTATATATATACTGTAGGTATATAATACTATATGGGATATTTGCTAGTGTCAAATCACCTTTTGTGGTATGTTCTGTAACCAAACCAAGTCGCTTCCCGAGGTCACGTGCCTAAGTCACACGCGACTAAAGGCGACTCGGTTTCGGAGCACAAACGTATGGACGTACTTGAAAACATTATATATAATATATATATATATATATATATATATATATATATATATATATTAATATATTATAATATATATTATATATATATCTAACTCATAATATTAAATCTGTGTCTACCTAACACACTTTTTCATAACCTAATACTTAAAAGGGGGTACGTCAAGTCAACCTAACCTAGGTTGATACACGTTGCAGAAAATTGAACCTAACCTAGACGGATACACGTTGCAGAGCCATTCAACCTATCCGAGACGGATACACGTTGCATAGCAATGACACCTAACCTAATGGTTCCAGGTTGCAGAACAAGGAAACCTAAGGTACACAAAGTTTGGCATATATAATATTATATATATATATATATATATATATATCTCCATATATATATTATATATTATATATATAATAGTAATATATAGGTATATATAATATATATATATATATTATATATATATACCTTATATATACTATATAGGCCATAATTTTGTAGATACTGTACTGTGACCTTTTTCTGAAAAAACTTTCTAAGTTCAAAAAATTTCTAGTCGAGAAACGTTAAGTTAAATTTAGTTTTTTCAGAAAATTATTAGTGGCAGCTTTGACATAATTCCAGACAGACTTGCCACTAAAAAGAAATTTTCTTAAAAAACTTTACTTACAATTAACTTTTCTGAAACTTAGAAATTTTTTTGACACTTAGAAAATTTATCTTTCAGAAAAAGTCAGCAGGTAAGTTCTATTGGACAAATATAAATATATATATATAAATATATATATATATATATAATATATATATATATATTATATAATATATATGATAATATATAATAACTATATATATATACTATATAATCTATTTATACTCTTATATATATTATTCCACTTGTATATAACTAATATACATCATCTTTCTATATATATTCATAATTAATAATCAATATTATCATATTTTTTAAAATCTTCACGTGTCAAAATAATTTTAAATTAATTCGGTTTTAAATAATAGTGGAACATCCTGAAAATTCACAAATTGTATCACGGTATGAAATCGTTAATAAAGAACTAAAAAAATCATTGCAAAAAAGGGAAGTAGATTTAATTAAAGTAAGAAAATTATTCTACATCTGTCAACAAAGTTTAATTACATATATCATATATATTATATATATATAACTATATTATATAATACCTTATTATCATATATAAATATATATACTATCATATATATTATATGATATATATATAGTATATTATTATTTTATTTTTTTTGTGTCCTAATTCAAAGCCTTATATATTGACTCATGTAGGACCTACAAAGGTCAACTCTTCTTTGTGTACACAGACAAAACGCACGAATAGCCATGATTTGATAACTGCTATAGGGGGGATAGCATATTAGGGAAGTATAAGTTTGGTATATACTATAGATAGTGTATTATATATATATATATGAGTTATAATATATATATATATCACTTATATATATTATAATATATATTATATATTATATATATACTATATATCTTATATATATTATATATGTTTATATATATATACTATATACAATGGATTTGATTAGGCTAATTTTTAAGTGTATTTTACAATGTTATTTTTCTCTCGTTCTGTAAAAATCTTCAAGTCGCTGAAAATTTGAAAATTCTGCAGAAAAAAAACAATCAAATGTCCGTTTCTACATTTGCCTCCCGAACTTCTGACCGTAATTAATCGATAATTTACCCCAAAAAATATTATAAATTTGACCGTTTACGACTTCATTACTTGTATTCAGGTGTAGAAGCTTTTGGGTGTGTGTGTGTGTGTTGTGTTTTTATTATTCCCGTTAAATTTTCTTCATTAAAAGCAAAGCATTTGCACATCTGTACTCCGGAAGGAGAGGTGCGGTATCGTGGTTAATATTGCATGCATTTATTAACATTAGTTCTTAAGGAAAGAGTAAGACAGTCCACAATGGTACCTATCAAGATTTGCGCCCCAGTCAATCTAATAGAACCCAACAACCGAACAGCTCATTTGCATATTCACAAGCAATCCTAGGGGTTGTAAAAACTTTCACAATAGTGTTAAGTACAAAGTGGCATACAAGGAACATAACTAATGACCATAAAGTACTCTCCCTAACCAACACTACAAGCCTTTTCACATAAACTTTGCGCTATAACGACATAACACGTAGTCTAACCTTGAAAACTACTGCAACTAAAAACCCACCAATTGGCTTAGTCAAAAAATATACTATAATGATACCCAACCATCCATATACCTGTCAAAACCTTCCTTTAATGTTTGCAATCGACGTCACGCTCAACCAACCTTCTGTGGCAAACTATTCTAAAAATTCATAACTTTATTACTGAAGAGTGAATGCTTTCTTATATCAAGATGGTATGCACATTCTTCCTCCTCAAATTATCTTACTGTATCCCTTCCCTGGTCTCGTTCCATCGCGTGTGTCCTAGTTCTATTAAGAATTTATTGGTCTCTCTATTATCAAGAATTTTGATAGATGTATTTTGTTAGATTTTTTGGAGTTGCTAATGCTAAGAAATGCGCCTTTCTGCGGAAAACATTCCTAACTCTTTCAGCCTTTTTCCTCATAGTTCTTAACCTCAGAACGGGCCATGTAAAGTTATCGTTCAGTGGCTTGCACTAACGTTGTATTCATCTCTAGCATATCTTTTCATAAATGAAGGGGCCCAAGCTTGTGCAACACTTGCCCTAATCACATTGGCCTAATATAGTTATTTATAACAGTTTATCTTATTAACTTAATTGCTCCTAGTAAAACTAGCCTTACGATTATTTTATAAATCTAACATTCTTTTTCGTTATGATTATCTTTGCTTATGCGCGAGAACACTGATTAGGCTAGCTAATCTAAAAATTAAGCTCATAATCAACTTATCCCTGATCTTTTACTTGGTCACAGACCCAAGCCAATTCACTTTCATATGGTAAGTTAAGTTTTGATTTTAGCAACCTAGGTGAAGACTTTACCTGTTTACTATTAAAATTACATATTGCCAATTATCTATGCCAACCCAAGGAAGTTTATCAAGATCATTTATTGAATCTTTATTCATCCATCACTATTTTACGCTTGCCGAGGTAGCCACAATTGCATCCATCTCCAAACTTAAAACCTTACTTTTAACAGTAAGTCCCTGGTCAAAATCAATTTATATATATGAGGAACCAAAGTGGCCCTAGCACTGAACCTGTTGAGACACCAACTTCTTCCGCTATTTCCCATGATGACTTAATTATTGCCATTTAGTTGTATCAACCCTCCTTTTTCACAAACCACTCTTTCCCACAACCATGTACCACTCACCTATACCACATTGCAATAAGTTCTTCATCAGATAATCCCCCCAAAACCTTTCGTACATATAATATATATATATATATATTATAATATATATATAATATTATATTTATATATAATATATATTATATATATATATATATATATATATATATATATAATATATATAAAATATATAATATTCGGGATTATCTCCTATCTAGCTTAATAAGGAACAAAGATGATAAACAACTTCGCGAGAATTCATATATTGTATTAGGAGGTTTCCTTGCATTATATAGAACCATCATCAACTAAAAATAAATATTAAACACTTACAATAAAATTGGGAACCGATTCATATAAAGATTTAAAAATTAAACCTATAGTAAAATACTACTTACTATCTAACACTACTAATTTACTACTATCTATATAACTTTACTACTAATAATAATAATATATAATATAATAATAAATAATAATATAAATAATAAATAATATAATAATTAATAATAAATATAATACGATAATGATAATTGATAATGATAATGATAATGATAATGATAATGATAATCGGATAATGATAATGATAATGATAATGATAATGATAATGATAATATAATAATAATAATAATAATAATAATAATAATAATAATAATAATAATAATAATAATAATAATAATAATAATAATAATATAATAATAATAATAATAATAATAAATTAATAAAAATTGTCAAAAACTTTTTTTAAAGATAACATTTACTAAGTAAATAAGAAATACACTTTAAAATAATTTAATTATAAAAAATTAAAAAAAATTAAAATTATTCCAAAATATGAGGCAAGTAAAGAAATAACATTACTTGATTTTTGACATTCTCTAACTGAATGTAAAGTAGCAAATTCAAAAATCGAATTCTTTAAAATAATTAAAAATGTCAGGAAGACGAGGTATTTTAAAAACAGAGCAAAGTGAATAAAACAGAGGGTAAAGTAAAATAATTTGTGCAATGGTGCTAAAATTTATAATAGTAATAAAATTACACAATAGAAAAAATTAAAATGCTAAACGTAAATTAATAATTACGCTGAAAATTATATTTTACTGTAGTTTAAGCTGCTCATAGATTCTTTTTATCCCGAAACGTCATAAATAAATAAATGATCTTAAGTAATCCGTTTTTCATGTGGCATATATATATAATATATATATATATTATATATAATATATATATATATATATATAATTATATATATACTATATATATAATATTATATATATATACGTATATACAATAAAGGTATATATATATATATAAACTCGTATATATATACTACGTATATATAGTATGTATAATATATATATATGTTTGTGTGAAATATAGTATACATAATAATATAAGTATATATATATATATGATATATAGTATATAATATATATATATATAATATATATATATATTTAAGCTATGAATTATAATATAAAAGCTCATTTTTTCACGAGCCCGACTAACACCTTCACTGCTTCTTGGAACGTAAATTACGAGCAAGAACCCAAGCAGAAATACACTGTGCGGCGAACTTGAAGAAAAAATTAAATTAACAACTCTGGAATCGTGAGAAGAGAATATTAAAAGTGTGGGAGGGAGGGGCCCAAGGCGTAACGTTTCGACACTAACTTGTTTCCTCTTCAGACGCCAACTACAAACAAATTGCAAACGTTTTAGTGTTGACGTCTGAAGAAGACCAGCACAAATTAAGTGTCGATACGTTACGCCTTTTTGTCCCATTCCCCTTTTTAAATATTCTCTCACACGATTAAAGTGTTAATTTACTTTTTTTTTTGTTTTTTACCCTCTTCTTTGTTATTTGTGTTTCTTTTTTATATATTATTATATTATATATATATATATATTATATGTATAGTATATTATATATATAATATTATATAATAAGTATTATATATATATATATATATATATATATATATATGCCAGAATCCAGATTAGCTGACACCTGTATCTAAAAATCTAGGATAGCTAAGGTTTTCAGGTTAGGACTTAATGATCGTAGGATTAGGTATATGAGGAATAGGTAAGTAGGATCATTAAGTCCTTACCTGAAAACCTTAGACTCAATACCTCTAATACCTTGTTCCTTAAACGCATCTATAAACCTCCTGCACACACCTCTAACAATATTTCCCAATGTGTCTACAAAATTCCATGTTTTAACTGCACCTCCCATTATATCGGTGAAACCAACGATTTCTGTTAACAGACGAAAATACTAACACAAACAAGATCTTATTTATGATGCACAGAACTCGGCACTCACCGTACACAGATCTTCACTCAATCACAGAATTAACATTGACAACATGATACCTTTCACACAAGACCTTGACCCCCCTTCAACGAAAATTAATCGAAACATTGTGCATAAAAAACCTATCTAACTTTAATAAACTACAAGGCGAATACCCCCTAGATCACACGCTCAACAAATTATTGACCTCCACACCTTTTTTCAAAAAAAAAAAATCCTAAAACTACATTCTTAATTTTCTATTTTTCAAAATATTTTTCTTACATTTTATTAACGTTTATTTTAGAAATTTATTTAGTTTTCCTACCATCACGTTTGAAAAAGGATCCAGTTGGATCGAAAGCTCAAGTTTATTACTAATTTTTAAAATCTTTTCTGAAAATATTTTCAGTTGTCTTTAATGTCTTATGGATAATGCATACTTAAAAAGTTATATATTCACATATATTTGTTATATATATATATATATATATATATATTTCTACATATATAGATGAGGAATTATATATATATATATATATATATATATATATATATATATATATATATATATATATATATATATATATATATATATATATATATATATATATATATATATATATATATATATATATATATAGTTGTTGGTATATATATATATATATATATATATATATATATATATATATATATATACATATATATATATATATATATATATATATATATATAAAGAAGTGCATATATATATATATAGAGTTATATTAAGTTGGTTATATATATATATATATATATATATATATATATATATATATATATATATATATATATATATATATATATATAAATATATGTATATATATACTGGTATATATATATATATATATATATATATATATATATATATATATATATATATATATATATATATATATATATATATATATATATATAGTATATATATATATATATATATATATATATATATATATATATATATATATATATATATATCGTGATAGAGGATATTTTAAAAATGAGTGATTCAAAAAATCTGAATCAGTTTAGTTAGTGATTCACTTCTAGGTTTTCACTTTGGTGAACGACATTGCCCATCCCTAATTTGAACCCATTAATAGCATACCTACTCATTTGAGGTTTCACTTGACTAGATTTTCTAAAAAAAAATATTCCTTTCTTTTTCAACCCTTCTGACCCTAAATTTATCCATCAAACCAACCTTCATTTAGTCTACTGATTATATCTTGAATGCTTCTTCTCTTTAATTTACACAATTTCCTTGTAACACAAACTTTGTAACTCCGTGTTTCGGAGAATATCTTGATTTTGAAAGTGGTTCTGAAATTCACCTACTTCTATACCGATTTCAACTTGACTCACTTATGTATTCCAATCAAAGATATATATATATATATATATATATATTATTGTTGTTATTATAGCACATAATATATATATATATATATATAATATTATAGTTATATATATATTATATATATATATATATATAGTATATATATTATATATATATATATTATATTATTATTATATATATATACATATACAGAGAGATATATATATAGTTTATGCTGGCACTTGACAGTTACAATACTATAATTTGTTCCAAGTTACTGTGGCTAAACATGGTAATCCAAGCAATGGCAAGACTATGAGCATTAGTGGTAGAGATAGAAGAGAGAGAGTCATAGAGAGAATGAAAAAGAGAAAGAGAGCGAGTATGATTGAGATATATATATATAAAAGAGAGTGAAGAAAGATATGAAGAGATATATACATGTTCATTACTGCTGCTTAACATACTACCTGACTTGTCCCACTCTCAAGACAGTGAAGCATATACAATAAATGTAGTGAAGAATACGAAACAAGTCGAAAAGAAAGCCCAGCCTTACGACCCCCTTTATACCTTTTAGTGAGAACCTCGTCACAGTCAGAAAATACACCCTAGAGCTTCACGGGACCCTCACTAGGACCCTCAATATGGCATCTCGTCAATGTGGGGTTCATCCCTGGGCAAAGCCCACAACCATACTCAAAATCACAAATGAGCCATTCAATCATATTATGCATCTTTCTTCTCGTCTTCCAAACTCACATTTCTCTCTTCCAGCCATTCCTCCTTTACTGACTCAATCCAATATTTTCTGAGTCCTTCCCAGCTGGTTGGGATTCTTGGTGAACGCTCACCACTATACAATCCGTTTAACGAACCAACTCCATCCTTTCCACTACGACCAAAACCATCTCTAAATATACTTACATTTATTCCTCTCTTGCCTACCCCCTTTCTTCACACCAAACAACTCTCTAAAATACGTTCATTCATTTTATCAATTCTTACCTAACACTCACCTAAGATTGTCCATCTGAACACATTGAACTTTTAGATCTATACCTCTTATTCCAGACCATAGTCTCACTACTCATTCATTAACACAGGTAACAAATGCCCTCATGTAAGACTCTAGCTCACTCAAGACTTGGTACCTGATTTAGTACCTTTACATCCACCAAGGATTTAATTTTGCACCAGCCACCTTCCTTGCCATTTACAACTTTCCTACTACACTCTGCATCATCCGTTCCCTTTTCATCCAACATATATCCTAAATATTTAACTTTGACACTTGTTCCTGTTCAGCCATCTAACGTAACTTCAACGAGAATACCACTCTTATCTATGTTTACTTTCAAACCCCTCCTTTACACACCCTGCTAAATCTCTCTACCAATCCTCTCAAACTCTCTTCAGATTCGCCACACAAATCCAAATCATCCTATTATTATAAGTACCCCACCCTCCACTCTCTTCCATTCTCCATCATTCTAACCCCATCCCCACCTCTATTCTTTCATAACCCATCCATATACAAATTGAATAACCAAGAAGACATAACATATCCCTGCCTCACTCCGCTATTAATATTAAACCAATCACTTTCGACTCTATTTATTCTTACACACGCTTCACTATCGTCATACATACTTTTGATTCCATTCAGAAGCTTACCACCAACCCCACCATAGATCGCAAACAATTAAGTATAGAGCTCCCTATTAACTCATCATATGTTCAAGCTTGCAAATCCATAAAACCCAAATACAATTTATTCTTCTCCCTCCTTCATATTTTCTCCCCAATCATTTGTTTCCTCTAATGTAAAGATTTGATCCACACATCCTCTCTACTACTTCTTAAAACTTCCTTGTTCTTCCAAAAATTACTCCTTCAGTCGCTGACTTTAACGGTTCTACCGAATATCTCGGCATGTTGTTCCTACAACACTCAATAATAAACTAATTCCCTTATAATTCCTACAGTTACCTTTATCCCCTTACCTTATATAAGGGTACTATTAATGCTCTCCTCCAATCCCTCGGAACTATACCCTCCATAAACGCTTTGTTACACAACTTTCAAATCCAATCAATCACCATCTCGCGCTATATATATATATATATATATATATATATATATATATATATATATATATATATATATATATATATATATATTTATATATTATATATATATATATTTATATAAAGTATATATATATATATAATTAAATATAAATATATAAATATATAATATATATATATATATATATATATATATATATATATATATATATATATATATATATATATAGTTATATATATATATATATATATATATATATATATATATATATATATATATATATATATATATAATATGATCTGACTGTTGTCGAAGATGGACGGATTAAAAATAGAAGGGAGAAAAGAGAGAGAGAAGAAACTCAAGAACACCAGAGGGAAGACTAAAGGCTGAAAGAACTTCTAACCAAAGTCTAAATAGCTTTCAGAATTCAAGATGAGAAGGCTTTTAGAATGAGGACCTGGCCAGATTATTGTAACAAAGAATTTTACTAAATGAATGAGTCTGTTTTTAAATTTTATAGAAAGAAGCATAGTATTTTATATCTTGATAAAATTTATTGGAGGAGGAACAAAATTTTCGGCAAGATTTCTTTTCATATATTTTAATAAGTGTATCATAATTTTTCTGAAATATAAATGGAGGAACGACAATATTTCCCGGCTTAGTTCTTTTGGATTATTAAATTAAAGAAATTAAACTTGGATTGTAAAGTTAATATACAAATTAAAACAAAATTAAAGTGGCCAGAAGAGTTTGGATATAGCGACACATCAGATCATATGAAGAGAATCCTCTTCGTTTGGCTACTAAGGGCAGGGAACCACTTATGTCAATTTGTTTTCTTCCCACGAAAAGCTGTAGAAATATGAATAATATTTCTGCAGCTAACACCACTCTATAGTCATACGGGACATGGTGTGTTCAGTATAATATTTATAATAATAGTAATATATATATATAGCATATATATGAAGTACATATATATATATATATATATATATATATAATTAAAGGTATATTATATATATATATATATATATAGTTATATATATAGTTATTTGTAGTTATATGAGCAGCAAGAAAGAAAGAGCAGAGCAGATATATATATATATATATATATATATATATATAGTTAGTTGGTTAAATATAATAAGGTTGTTATATATATATATATATATATAGGCTGGACAGGGCTAGCAACCCGGCCCTTTACTTTTATGCTTGTAGAACTCTTGGACCAGCATTGGAATCTTATGCGCCTAGAAACACGATCTTCTGGAGAGCTCTGGGAGAACGAGTTTCAAGGCTAATGGAAGAAGATGCTAGTTCCACTGAAAGGGGGAAACCCTTACCGGAGTGTATATAACCTCGCTGACCAGCATCGGAATCACTGCGCTGAGAATTGCTTCTTATGCCCAGGATCAAGATTTCGGGAATAGAAGGAGAAGATATTGGTAAACTGACAAGGTGAATTTCCACCGATGATAAATATATATATATGCTATATATATATATAAGAGCATATATATATAGTTAAAGGGAAGGAGTTATATATATATAAGGTTATGATATGTTATATATATATATATTACATATATAATATATGCTGCTGGCTATGGTTGCTGCTGTATATATATATCTATATATATATATGCTGGCATATATAAGGCTGGTTATTTAATTTGGACATTTTGGTTACATATATATATATATATATATATATATAGCAGTATATATATATATATATATATATATATATATATATGATGACATACTTTATATTCATAAATGGAAATTTATTTAGAATACATACGTAGGAAAATGATAAGATGATAAAATAAAAATATTATATTAAAAATGCCAAAATTACTTGCAAGTACTTTGCAAATTTTCAAGTACAAACGGTGCAAGTTCAAGTACAAGTACACTGGTTTTAGAAACTGCAAGTACAAGTACAAGTACTTCAAAAAATGTACTGTAAGTACATATACATATACTTGTACTTGAAACCCAAGCCAGATATATATATATATATATATATATATATATATATATATACATATATATATATAGCAGCATATATATATATATATATATAAATATATATATATATATATATATATATATATATATATATATATATATATATATATATATATATATATATATATATATATATATATATATATATATATATAGCGTTTACATGTGGGTCAGTAGCCAACATGGAGGCAAAGGAGGTAGTTGCGTTTATACTTGTGTCATTATTTATGTTAGAGAAATTTGTAACCTAAGTTCAAGCTGAAAAGTATAAAAGGCTTGCTCAGCTTACTTATTTAGTCAGTCTCTCCCACACACTCGTCACAAGCAGTTGGACTCACTTGCTTGCTTTAAGAAGAAAATTACGAATTATAAAGAAACTTACCAAGCCAAAATAAAGAATCTTAATAATGGGGAGACTGTTATAATTTCTATTTATTAAATAAAGCTTCAATTGTTTTACGTATTTTTATATTAACATCCAATTCATATAGTGGGCCTACTCTCAAGTTTACAAGAACTAAAAGAAATGAAGAAACAAATAATAACACATAACTTTATTAGGGGGCCTCCGATAGATATATATATATATATATATATATATATATATATATATATATATATATATATATATATATATAATATATATATATATATATATATATATATATATATATATATATATATATATATATATATATATATATATATATATTTATATATATTTGTGTGTGTTTGTGTAGGTATGTGTGATTGTCATTAAAAGTTTTATTTATACTCTTAAAAGGTTACTCGAGCAATATGGAACATCTTAATGTTTTGGTAATATGTTCGTGTCCTCAATATTGAAGGATACAATTTTTCAAGAGACGAAATTGTTGAATATAAAGGTGTGTGTACGTGTCCGTGTGTGTATGTGTGTAACTACACACACGTAAATCATGTTCATTACATTTTCTCTTTATATATATATATATATATATATATATATATATATATATATATATATATATATATAAAAGGTATATAAATATATATATATATATATATATATATATATATATATATATATATATATATATATATATATATATATATAGATAGATATATAGATAGATAGATAGATAGATAGATAGATAGATAGATAGAGAGAGAGAGAGAGAGAGAGAGAGAGAGAGAGAGAGAGAGAGAGAGAGAGAGAGAGAGAGAGAGAGAGAGAGAGAATGGCCACTGCACAAGAAAGTGTGCTGTCTGCAATGTAAGCCACATCGGTCAAAACGATCTACAACTCTACGTCTGTTCCATCAAACATTTGGAAGTATCGTAAGAAACTTCTAGGCTGGTCATCCTACTTCCCTTCCTGATTTTGAAGTTCTTTGCTCTGTCCCTTCAGAGTTTGACGGTAGGATTCCTGAGACTATATATAAAAAGAACTTGCCCCCTTCTTTTAATATCAATGTCCCGTTTACTGTTTTCCTTTTTCACTACCGTCATTTTTAGCCATTGTGACCTTCGCGCTTTGTTGGCTACATTTAATTATTTAGATCTTACGTTTTATACATGGGTCATTAATTTTTACAATTATTACGTGTTTCTAGGTATATCTCTGCATGTATGTATTGTGTGAATGTGGATCGGTTTGCATTTTTAAATGCAGATGTGTCTCTCTACTTTGACATTCGTTACGTGTTGTTTTCCTTTCAATAGGTTTTATTATTATTATTATTATTATTATTATTATTATTATTATTATTATTATTATTATTATTATTATTATTATTATTATTATTATTATTATTATTATTATTATTATCATTATTATTATCATTATCATTATCATTATTATTATTATTATTATTATTATTATTATTATTATTATTATTATTATTATTATTATTATTATTATTATTATTATTATTATTATTATTATTATTATTATTATTATTATTATATTCACTGTTTTAATGTTATATCATAGTCACTGCATGCAAATATTGTATATAAGTTTTATACGTTTTAGCATTATTTCATTTTTTTTACTATTCCAACTCCTAATTTTTAGCAACCAAACACCTTGCCATTTTTATCGTGTTTTTTTTTTTTTTTTTTTAGATTTTTCTGATGATTAGCAGCTTTTTAGTAAGGGTTAGATTGATTTGTTTGTAATGTTTAATTTTGATTCATTCATGTTGGTGTTTTATTGTTATGTATTTATCTACGTGGAATATGTTTTAGTCTTCTTTTTTGGTGTTTTTTTTTTTTTTTTTTTTTTTTTTTTTTTTTTTTTTTTTTTTTTTTTTTTTTTTTTGGTATGAAATTTTTCTTTTATCAAACAATGAAATAATGTTTATGAGTGCACAAATCCCTCCCTCACATTTTACACACGCACATAATTAGACACTTTTTAACTTCTTTAAACTAAAATACTTTTGTTTTTGTTATGATTTTTTTTTATTTCGGTCGGAATTTGATGGAACAAATGCCACAAGAAAGAACTCACACAATTATTTCAAAATCTGAAAAATAATTAAAATATGCTCAGCAGAAAAAAAGTTATCATCATTTCTGACTTTTGACATTCAATCATGTATAAATAAAATTTCTTAGTCAGATTATAACTAAACAAAATGGTGGCAGATCTGGTCCAACAAAAACAAAAACAAAAAAACGATTAAAACTTTTTTGCAGCTATATATATATATATATATATATATATATATGAAAAATATATATATAAAGAAAGAGCATAGCATATATATATATATATATATATATATATATATACATAACATATAATTGATATATATATTATTATTATATTATATATTATTATACATATATATTATTATAGATATATATATTATTGTTATTATTATTATTATTATTATATTATTAGGTTATATATATATATTACATTATTATTATTATTATTATTATTATATATTATTATTGTATATATTATATATTACATATATATTAACATATTATATATGTTGATATATATATATATAGGTTGTTACATATTATTATATTATTATTACATATTATATATTAAAGAGATATATATATATATATTATTATTATTATTATTATTACATATATATATTACTATTATATTATATATTATATTATTATTATTATTATATATTATTCTTTTTTCATTATTATGAAATATAGAAAAATTTGTAAATATAACATAAATAAAATATGGAAAATAAATAAGGGTAAATAGCAAAGAGCAGCATATATATATATATATATATATATATATATATATATATATATATATATATATATATATATATATATATATATATATATTAAATAACTCATGAAAATATATTTCAGGGATTATATCATTACTGTCTTAAATTTAAAAATTAATGATTCTGAGAATTGGAATCTGAAATCTAAAACAAAGTGAGTGCATATAGCAGGCAGTATATAGCAGCAGGTATAGCAGCAGCATATATATGTTATATATATTACAGGTACAAAGATAAATATATATATATATATATATATATAGTTATATAGAGTATATATATATATATATATATATATATATAAGAGAGTATATATATATATATTACAGCAGCAGCAGCATATATAGGGTATATATATATATATATATATATATATATATATATATATATATATATATATATATATATAGTATATATAAATATATAGAGAAATAGGTATATATATATATATATAGATATCTATAAACATGAGTGCATATATATATATATATATATATATATATATATATATATACATATACCCTGGTTTAAACAAAGAGAGATGGGAAAGAAAAATCAATTTTCAAACAATTAACGTTGACACAAGCCGATACACAACGTTTAAAAGTGTTTATGTCATATTAAGTGGGAAAAACCAAAATAAAAATGTGAGTGTTCAAAATTAACTTGTTTAATATCCGTGAGAATGAGCATTTGTGCTTAAGTCTGGGGTGAAAAAGTTGTTAAAGATATAATCGAAAACTTTTGAGAAGAACAAATGCTATAACGATAAGACGAAAGTTAAGTTTGATGGTTGAGAAGAGTTCTTCTTTTTTGAAACAGGTTGTGAGCACTCTTCAGCTGAAAGGTAAGTATGATTCGGCATGGTCCAAGCTTGGAAGCACAAGGTTTGATGACCACAGTAGGGATACTATCATGACCAGTTTCTTTATTAGATTTAAATTTAGGGAGAGCGTGATCACGTATTTAAAAGAAATTAAAGTGTTAGGTACAAATCAGTTGGGAGGAGATGGTGAAGGAAGAATAACTACGTAATCGTAGAGTGCAATAAGGGACCAAATTTATAGCGAAGATTTTTTTAGCAAAAGTTAAAGCAGATTATTTTTTTTTGTTGGAGGAGCGAATGAAGAAAAAGCAATATTAAAGTTGATCTTTTATGATGATAGAAAGTTTTATGCATTTCTTTATAGATAATTGTTTTAAGTGATGCAGTGAAAACGCTTTTCACGATTCTGACATGAAATATAAGATGCACGAATTTCTGGTTTGGTTAAGAATAAAAAGGAAATAGAAGAAGAAGGGTGGTGTTCAACAAAGTAGAACGTAGAATAAAAACAGCTAATGTTGTGGAAATTTCTGAAAAAAAGAAGACTCGTAACAGAACAAGCGGATTATTCTGTTTCAGCCACGGGTCACTGCCAATTCTCAGGTGATACTGAGGACGAGGGGATGTGAATAAAGTATTTGGAGGCTGTTACTTACAGCCTATCCAGGTTACATTTATATACCCACATTTTAAAAAAAAAAAAAACTGTGGAGTAGAAAAAAAATATCGCAATTTTTCATTTTTATTTTTTTAATAGAGAGAAAATATAGAAGAGCTCCTTATATATATATATATATATATATATATATATATATATCTATATATATATATATATATATAATATATATATATATATATATATATATATATATTAGGAGTGTAGCGGATATTCGCATCCACACGGATATCCGCATCATTTTCACTATCCGCATCCATAACCGCAATCACGTATCAAATGATGCCATCCGCTCATTGTATTCCTCTATGAATTATGAGAAACGTGTGTGCACTACCTGATATATATATATATATATATATATGGAGTATCTAACAGGGCCCCCTTTGTAATAATATAATAATATAATAATAATACAAAGTCTATGACTAATAACAAAATATAAAATAATATATAATAATAATATATATATATACT
Organism: Trachelipus rathkii; assembly: GCA_015478945.1. NCBI lineage: Eukaryota > Metazoa > Arthropoda > Malacostraca > Isopoda > Trachelipodidae > Trachelipus > Trachelipus rathkii. Next base: position 36,089 of record JABUQX010138727.1, read on the forward strand.
CTTTCTCAAATATATGCATCAATATATGTACTTATATATATATATATATATATATATAATATATATATATATATATATATATATATATATATATATATATATATATATATATATATATATATATATATATATATATATATATAGTGGCGTATCTAAGGGGGCCAGGGCGCCCCCCCCAAATTTTCTAGGCATTAAATATTTTTAAGTATCATATCTGGTAATAATATAAAGTGCAGAGGTTAAATTAATTTTATACAATTCGTCGCTGTCAGGAACAAATCTCGTAAGTGCTTGAGTTAAAACTAAACTTGAAGCCATCAGAGAAAATGCAACATTAGAATTTCAGCAGATTTTTGAAGAATGTGTAAGCGTATCTGAATATGAGCTGGGTATTGAAATTGCTGTACCAAGAATTAACAAGTTCCAAAAATACAGACCCAACATTCCTACTTCCGACCCACAGATTTATTATCACACATCCATTTTTATACCATTTTTGGATGATTTAATATCAGCATTAGGAGAGAGGTTTTTAAATCATAAAGAAATTATATCTTCCTTGCAATTTGTCATACCGAACAGGTTTAATGTGGCATATGAGAAGATAAAAGATTGTGTAACATTTTACAAGGAAGATCTCGAAAGCTCAACTGAAGATTTAGTAAAAGCAGAATGGGATTTATGAAAGTTGAAATGGTATCACATTACAGGTCGTCCAAAACAGCAATAGACGACTAGTTTCTTGTTCGCTGTCACAATTTCCAAATATTTGCATCTTGTTGCAAATACTAACAATTTTACCCGTGTCTACTGCTTCAGTAGAAAGAAGCTTTTCAACATTAAAACTTCTGAAAACCTACTTGAGAAATATTACTGGAGATGAAAGACTTACTGGACTTGCCGTCCTCTATAGATACAAAACAAAATTTCTTGCACCACGTGTTTTACAGAGGGTTAAAATTAATTTAGGATGCCTATGTGATGAAATGCTGCTAAAGGCAGAAATATTACCAGCCAATAAAAAGCAAAAGATTACAGAAACAAACTCGCAATTACCATCTGTTAGCGATGTCATTGTTGAATCCATGAACGTTCTTTTGGCTTCTAGCAGCGATGAAGAGTCTTCTTCAGAGGTGTCAAAAGACACTCTATAAGTGACCGAAGAATATCAAAAGAGAAAAAGCTTGGAATCAGATAAAGATTCACTGGTTTTATGGCGTGATAATTGTAAACGTTTTCCACATCTTGCATAAGTCGTCAGGGAATTCTTAGCATGCCCTTCAACAAGTGTAGCTAGTGAGCGACTTTCAGTGGTGCAGATCTCATTTTACGACGAAGCAGCTTCTTCCCTGAAAGGGGCCAGAAGCTTTTGTTTTTGAAGTATAATTTGAGAATTATTAATTTCAAGCATTAATATATATAACCTTTTTCCAAATGGATGGAGGCTTGGGAAAGAGGTTGGTGGGTGCAAAAGAGTTGGGTCCAAGCGTACTGCACTCTGGTCACACGGATAAATATATATATATATATATATATATATATATATATATATATATATATATATATATATATATATATATATATATATATATATATATATATATATAAAATATATATATATATATAATATATATATTATATATAACTCACTATATATATATATATATCTATAACCTTAACAGAGAGGTATACATGGCTAAAAAACAAAGAATCAGAAACCTTTTCGATCCGTTGTAAACTTCCACAATCCAATAAGCAAATATTCTCCTCCGCATCCGCATCCGCATCCGCGGATGGTAAAATTGCTAATATCCGCTACACCTCTAATATATATATATATATATATATAAATATATATCAATAACTTTAACCAATAATAATATATATTTATATATATAATATATATATATATATATATATATATATATATATATATCTTTTCTTTCCATATATAAAAGATGTTCATATTTTTAAGTTCTAAATTTTATTGAAAATCTGGCAACCCCGAAAGTTCCTTTTTTCTGCAAATCATATTCATATCAATCAATGGTATTTTATCACATCAGTAGATAGTGATATATTTCATTATCTATCACGTTGTTTCTTTTGCATTTGTCATTTAAATTGCGAATCATAATTCTTAATATAATTTTGTGAGATTATTTCAGTAATATTTATTATTACTAACTACTTTGTGCATAAAAAAAAGTGGGCATTGCTATATGAAAATTAAAGATTTTTTATTTTATATGTAATTATTTTTCTCGCAACCAAAGGGTAAAGAATCTCAATATATTTAAACTACGTTGAAAAGTAGATTTTAAATAATATATATATATATATATATATATATATATATATATATATAACATATATATATATATACATACATATATATATAACTCTCTTGCTATCTCTAACTCTTCTTTATATAACTAACTCTTTCAACCAATAGCCAACCAGTAATACATGCCAGCCAGCAGTATATGCATTATGTATGTACCAACAATAGCACCTTAGCCAATAATAGCCAGCCAGCCATATCCCACTCTTCGCGCTCTTAACAATAATAGCCTTATGTATATATATTTATGTTACCCATAATATAACAACCAACTGCTATGTATGTAGCCAACTGTAGCCAATATTATGTATATCAACAATATAACAATAATATATATGGCATAATATAATAATAATATATAATATATGTATATGTATATAACAATATATAATAACGTATATAGCAAAGATATCTGCCCCTATCGGCTTCGGCGGGGCCAAAGAGCTTTGCCATTATATGTATATATAGCAACCAACTATACTGCTAACTGCCAACAACAACTTATATATGTATATATGTATATGCTTAATATATATATATACCTTCTCTTTCGCTGCTATACCTGTATATGTATATACTTATATATATATTGCATAGAACTACAACATTATATAGGAGAACTGGAACAATAGTGCAGGTTTAGCTCCAAAATTCCTCAATTACATTATTCACACCAGATAAAAGAGAATACCATAAACCATCAATTTATCTTTTAAATAATAGACTCCCTTTTAATAGACAACGAATCATCTTAGTTAGGCTGACATTCGATTCACATGTGATATTTGTTTCCCCCCCCCACATTAACAACATATCCAAAGCCTCACATAAGTTAAATGCTATGAAGGCATTAACAGGAACTAATTTTGACCAACATAAAGAAACAAACTTTATAGTGTACAGACAATACCTTCACCCCTTTATTTTAAACTACGCATCGCTTGTCTTAGCCCCCCCACAATATCAAAATCTAACATTCAGAAACTGGGTGTAGTCCAAAATAAAGCCTTTAGGATAATAACTGGAAGCCTCCCCGCCACACATTAACATCACCTTTATACTGAAATAAATTTCTTACCAATAGTGGCTAATCTCGACATGATAGGATGTCAAATCTATCGTAAATCACATTCAACAGATCACCCACTATATCAACCACAGCAACAACTCTCTCCACTTAGAAATAAAAAAAAGCTACACCAGCAAAATACAATTCTACTATATACAACAATTTGTCCCTCCCACCACCACCCGACACTTACATTATTAAACACATTCACACAAATTAACACAATAAACTATTTCCACATATCCAAACAGTACCATATTCCAAGTACGTTTGCTTAAAATTTCAAATAGTGAATAAACTTTGGACAGCCAAACACGGGTAATGCTTTCACAGCTTCTCAATGGGCACCGCCCCTCCCTTCCCTTCAGGAATACAAATTAGATTATCTCAAAGATCCCTCCCCCTACAGCCAAAGATTCCTTTCCCAAACTACCGACAACATAAAACATCTCACTATAGATAGCCCTGCCTTAGAGGGCATTAGAAGCAATTTTATAAC
>JABUQX010138727.1:45000-47500 GCA_015478945.1 Trachelipus rathkii
CTTGTTCTAATATTGTGTTACAAAAAAACTTGGCTTTATAACGGGGATCTAAATAAGTTGCAATAGTATGGCGGTCATTAATTTCCACAGAACCAAAGCGTTTTTCTAGCTCTAGTTTTATTACATCTTCCATTCTTTTTAAACCGTCATCATTTTCATTTGAAGATGGTTCAAAATGCTTCCTTAGCGTTGAGATTAATGGCATTACATCGGACACAGAAGCTGTAGAGGCGCTGATTTTTTTTGGCATCCCTAATCTATTGTGACTGTTGACTCAAATTATTATGAACTTCGTGCTGCGAGATCATGTGTCATCATTACACAGTTGAGTCGTGTCCCATGTCTCTCATTTAAAGTTTGCGTTCAGATTCCTCTTAAGTATTTTTATTATAAAATTCTTTATCAAATCTCGACAATAAATATCCGCGCAACATCCGCAGGGCAAAGCGAGGCTGCGAATCTTTAATAATGTGCGGATGCGCATGTTACCTGCATCACTAATCCACACACACACACCTAAACACACACACCTACACTCATATTTACACACACACACCTACACACAGTCACTTACACAACACAATATATTAAAAGGTTTGAATAGAGGTAACGCGATAATGTTATATGCTTAATATCAAAGTAACTCTCAAATGATATGTGTTATATTAAGAGTTTATAACATAATGGTAATAATTTACAAAATAAACTGGTAAAATTTTTTAGTGTTCAAAAGAAGCTTTGTTGGATTTGTAAAATACTTTTTAAAGTCAATATGAAGAGACAAAATTATAAAGTCAATTAAAAAAAAAGCAGAAATAATATATAATTGTAAACAATTCACCTACTTTATATAAATTTCTTTAAATAAAATAAATAATAAAAAATAATTGTAATATATTTAACCCTTTGAAGCGTGTTAATAAAAACTACAAAAAAAAAAAAAAAATAAAACTTAAGATTAAGAGAATGCGCGAGCAATTAAGGTAAAAAAAGAAAAGCAATGGGATGATATCATTTTAAAATGAAAATATACGTAATGGAGTGAAAGGGAAACAGTGATAATCACTTAGAGACCTCCGGGGGTTCGGAGGGAGACTTGAAAGGGTCTTTGAGTTTTCTTTGCTCAACAAATTTGACAAAGTAAATCGGGATGTTCTTATCAATCTGTAACCGGAAGAAAAAAATGGTTCTTTTTAATAATAATAATAATAATAATAATAATAATAATAATAATAATAATAATAATAATAATAATAATAATAATAATAATAATAATAATAATAATAATAATAATAATAATAATAATAATAAAGAAGTTACATATATAATTATATATAGCATTAGCATATATATATATATAATATATATATATATATATATATATATGTAATAATATATATATATATATATATACTTTTCATACGCTACGCATAATATATATATATGTATATATATATATAACTAACTATATATGGTCTATAAACACATGTAAATATATATATATTTTTATATATGGTCTAATAATAACTATTCTACATATAAATGCAACAATATGTATATATGTAATAACCAACATAACAGCTAACATTGTATATGGCAATAATAGCCTTATGCTTCTTCCAACAGCTCATGCCAACTGTACCCATGCTATGTATTCTTTCAACTTTCCCATAACCTATGTGTAATATATGCATGTAATAATATAGAGTAACATAATATGTATGTATATGTATAATAATAATATGTAATATATAACGTAGTATAACCAATACCAACCAATAATAACCAATGGCAGCAGCTAGCCTTTAGCTATAAATAATATATATATATGTATATAGCAACCAACAACTATATATATATTTATATATTATATATATATATAATAAAGTTTATCAATATTGTGAAATGAGCTCAAATTTGCTTTTAATATTATTATAGCGATACATAATAGGATATGAAAAGACTTTAAAAATGTATTGTTCATCAAGAAGGGAAGAGGAACTCTGATACGAATCGTACGCAAGCTTCCTCTGAGCCGCTGTTATAATAATAGTAATAATAATAATAATAATAATAAGTGAAAATATCATAATATCATAATAATAATAATATTAATACTAATACAGCTTGTAACCAGCCAACAATAATATAATAATAATAATAATAATAATAATAATAATAATAATAATGGTATTTTGTTTATAACGCTTTGTATGAAAGTGGTCCAGAGTTTCACAAATAACAAAAGAATGATTTTCATATATATATATATATATATATAATATATATATATATACATATATATATATATATATATATACTTTATATGCTGCTGCTGCTACTAACTATCTTTACTATAACATAACCCATATATATATATATATATATATATATATATATCAGAGGTGGGCACCCGCTCATTTAGGGGTGTAGTCCGATAGCGCACCTCCGCACCTCGAAAAAAAAGTAGTCCGCTAGCGCTCCTCCGCACCTATTCAGA
>JABUQX010138729.1:0-10000 GCA_015478945.1 Trachelipus rathkii
GGGTGAGTTTTTTTTTAAAGTTTTTCTTAAATTTTAGATTTAAAAATTATTTAAGTAAAATCTGTTATTATTAATAAACAAATTTTGGAAATGGTGCTGAGCGAATGTGTTTTATAATTCTTTTTCGAGAAAGACGCGCCGCTGCCCATATTCAAAATTGAAAATTATGCAGTAATAAGTAAATTTATAAAATTATATTTTTTTTAAAGATCGTGAATGAAATTGCCGCCAAAAAAAATTGAAATTTATCAGTCGAGTCTATCTTCTTCAACGAGTTCGCTCATCGCCCTCGTGAAACGCGACGACTATACGAGGGCGAATTCCGAAGAAGAAGAGTCAGTTTATTTTCGAAGTGGTGCTGAGCGGACGTGTTTTAAATTCTCTCTCAAGAAAGGCGCTTCGGCGGCCCATTGGATGTTGGACGAATGGACGTTCGCGCTTCCGAATAACGAGGATAGCGCTCGTCGTCGATCGGTCGTGAAAGAGACTCGTGAGGAGCACTGAAACGGTAAGGTTTTAAATAATTATAAATGTTATTTAAAAGTCGTTTACTGAAAAATTATTCAATGGCGTGTCGCCTCTTTCATATTTAAAATTAAAATTAATGCTGTAATAAGTTAATTTATATCTTTTTTTAAAAGAATTAATGAAAAGAGGCACAAAGGATAAATTGCATAAATTCATATCATACGATTCCTATCTTCTTCCAACGAGTTCGCTCCATCGCCCTCGTGACAGCGCGATGACTTAAGGGCGAATTCCGAAAGATGAGATCAGATTTATTTGGCAAGCGGTCGGCTAAGACGGACGTGTTTTAGTAATGTTTCTTTGAGGAAAGTGCGCTTCGGCTGCCAATGGGATGCTGGACGAATGGAGAAGTTCGATGAAAAAAAGAATGCGATCACACCCATCTTCGTCGCGGGCCGTAATATTTTAGGAAGGATCGTACGGCTGCCTCGAAGGTGACAACGTGTGTGTTATCCTAAAAAGTTGCGTACACCCTGACACTTATTATGTGAATGTTAATAATTATGTAATCTGAGTTAAGTGCCCATATGTCATAGCGTTATACTGTGGCAAACTGTGTGTGTGCGAAATGAAAGAAGCTGCGAGATGGTTATGATTTACTTTCTGCTATGATCCGCCTTGCTGAAGCATATATTCCTGCAAGAAATTGAGCGGTTGCGGGGTATGCATTCCCGAGACAGCTCATCAACCGAGCGCGAAAGACGATCACGGTCGAGTGAAATTCTACAGACTCACTGGAGCATGACTGATATGGGGACGCAGTGCGCCTACCTTTGAGCACGTTGCTAACATCGGCCCGATCACATCAAGTATAAAAAGTGCGCAGTATACGACGACATATGCGTAGAAGGACTTTTCTGACACAAACATCAGGGATCCCTGACGTACTGATGTTCTCAGTGCTGAGAGGCAGTGTCTTCTCGTATGTGAAGAGTTGGAACATTTGATAGCCTTAATCGCCTTCTGTGAGAGCCATCATGGATTGACTGTGGTGACTTGAAGATGCTTGCCTTCTTGCTTGGTTTGCAACGGGGATACACAAAATATTCATATTACTTTGTATTAATATTATAAATATTACTTTGCCTACGGGATAGCAGAGCTGATGATGAACATTATAAGAAAATTCAGTGGCAACCAAGAATTAAACTGCAGCAAGGAAAGTTAGACAGACGGCCGTTAGTAGAATGAAAAATGTTTTATTACCTCCACTATATATTAAACTTTCAATTGGTAAAAGAGTTTGTGAAGGTTTTAGATCATGGTTTAGAAGCATTTCAGGAAATACTCCTTATGTTTTCCAAACTATATGATGCTAAGATCAAGGGTGACATATTTGTTGACAATGCAATGTTGACGTTGGAGAAACTTGTAAGAGCGTTGACGAATATTGAAAGAGAAGCTTGGTGCACAATTCGTGATGTAGTCCGTGAATTGCTAGAAAACTGCAAAAATCCTAACAACAAACAGCTAGTAGCAAAGCTTATTAAAAGCTTCAAGGAACTGGATTGTCGTATGTCCCTAAAGGTACATTTCTGGCATCCACACCTAGATTTCTTCCGCGTAAATTTAGGTGACGTCAGCGAGGAGCATGGCGAGAGATTTCATCGGGACATCGCAACAATGGAAAGAAGATACCAAGGGCGATGGAATGCTGTCATGATGGGAGACTATATATTGTCTCTATTCAGAAATTATAAAAGTCTTCACTATAGAAAATTTTGATCGGCTTGGAACTTATAATTTAAAAACATTATTATCATCAAAGCATTTACAATGTCATAATGGTATTGTCTTTTTTTTATGTTTGTTTAACTTCCAAACACATTTCAATAAAGGAAAATACATTTAATGTTGTCTTATTTAACATTATAATATTAAAATGTGTCACTAACAGCTGCAACAGATCAACTTACCTTAAATATATCAAAATATGAAAGTACAATATCTTAAAAACTCGATTTACGGAATAAATGTATGTGATTTTTTACTCTGGCCAAAATTACATATGATAACAGACAAAAATAGTTTGAATAAACAAATTTCTATGTCTACATTGTTAAGTATTTATCAATAATGGAAACCAGCAACGATCTAAAATGGTTATTATGTTTAGAAGAAAGCTATTATTCTTATTATTATTGATGTATTATTTGAATTATTATTATTATTATTATTATTATTATTATTATTATTATTATTATTATTATTATTATTATTATTATTATTATTATTATTATTATTATTATTAATTATTACTTAATTATATTATTGATTATTATTATTGATTACTTATTATTATATATTACATTATTATTATCATTAGTTATTTTTATATTATTATATATTCTTATTATATTGATCATTATTATTATTATTAATTATTATTATATATCTATTATTATATTTTCATTATATTTATATATTATATTATTATATCTTAATTTTTTATTATTAATTTTTATTATATCTGTGGATATTATTATTATTATTATTCATTATTATATTATTATATTATTATTATTATTTTTAGAGAGAGATGAGCTACTATTATATATAGCTCTTAATGATAATAATGATTGTAGATGATGTTATTATGTTATTATTATGTTTATATATTAGTATTATTATATTAATTCTTTATTATGTTATTGTATCTATTCTTCTTTAATTTAGGTTATTATTAATATTATTTATTACGTATATTATTATTATAAATATGATTATTATTAATATTAGTTATTTATTATTATTATTTATAGATCTATTATTATATGGTCATTATCATTATCATTTTCATTATCTTTATTATGATTTGCATTATTATTAGTATTATTATTATATATTATTATTATTATTGATTGATTATTTTGATTTATTATTATATATAATAATATAATAATATTACTATTATATAAAATATAATTCATATATAATATATATATAGTATATATAGTATCTATATATATATTATATGATATATATAATATAATATAGTATTATAGTTTATTAGATTATATATATATATATATATTATATATTATATTATATAAATATATATAATCATATATATATATATTATATACTATATTAATTATATATTATATATATTTATATATAATATGTAATATTATATAAAGTATATAATATATATATATATAGTATATAATATATATATATATATAAATATATTAATAGCATATTATATTATACCTATATTATATATATATCATTATATTATTATGTAATATATTATATATTATATAATATAGTCATTATATACTTATATATATAATATATAGTATAATATAAAATATATCTATATTCTTCCAATATATATATGATATATATTTATATATTATAATATATTATAATATATGTAATATATATATAGTATATAATATCATATATAATATATTATATGATATATATATCTATAATATTATATATATAATATATACTAATATAATAATATATATGTATATATAAGTATATGCATATATATATATAGCTATATATTATAATATAACTATAATATATCTCATGTTGATAGCTATGGCGTAAAGGGGATAAAGGGTGAAAGAGAAAGATTGATAGGATAGAATATAGACAGAATAGATACAGCATAGAATAGATAGATAGATAGACTGATAGATAGATAGATAGGATAAGATAGAATATAGATAGATAGATTTAGGATAGATAGATAGATAGGATAGATAGATAGATAATAGATAGATAGCAATAGCACTACAATAGATGTAGATGAGATAAGAGAGAGAGAGAGAGAAGAGAGAAGAGAAGAGACGAGAGAGAAGAGAGAAGAGAGAGGAGAGAGAGGAGAGAGAGAGAATTATAACCTTCAATGAAGTATTTTGAATCTTCTTATTTGTGACCCTTAATGAATAAGAAATGTAGATTCAGTGATCAATAATTCAGGGAGTCAATTCCTTTCATTGTATTCAGATTGGCAATCGAACATCTTTGGAATTGTTCCCCAATATTTGAATCCGAAATTTTTCTTATACCCTTATAAAAAAGGCCTAATCTTTTTTGAGCTAAGATTAAAACTGTCTTTTATTTAAACCAAAGCTTTTTAAGCCGTTTAAAATATAGTATTACAAATTCAAAATATTAATTGGTTTGTATAAATTTAAAATACCGAATAATAGAGTAATTTTTTTTTACTTTCTGAATATTTTTGAAATATAATAATAATAATAATAGATAAAGTAATTATAAATATATTAAATAATAATAATAATCGATATAATAAGATAATAATATATAATCATTATAATAATAATAATAGATAATATCAATAATATAATTATAATATAAATAATGAATAATAATAAAAATATTAGATAATAAAGAATAAATAATAAGTAAAAATAATAATAATATATATATAATAAATAATTCGAATAATAAATAATAAATAATAATAAATAATAATAATATCAATACTATAATAATAATTTATAATAAAATATAAGAATAATAATAATAATAATAAATAAAATAATAATAATATAATATAATATAAATAATATCTAATAATAAAATAATAATAATCAATAATAATAATAATAATATAAATAATAATAATATCAATCATAATATGAATAATAATACAATAATAATCAAAAATAATAAATATATAATATAAATAATAATATATTATAATAATACTAATCATATAATATAATATAATAATAATAAGTAATATATAATGATATAATAATAATAATAATATCCAATTAATATAATATATAATATACAATTATATTTATTATTATAATTAAATATAATTATAATTATATTATAATTTAATTATAATTTATATTATAAATTATATAATATATATAATGAATAATTATAATAAATAATAATGATAATAATAATAATCTAATAATATAAGAATAATAATGATATATTTTACCAAGCTAGACTACTAATAAAAGTATATGTTATATTAATAATAATAATATAAATAATAATATAATCTGATTATATATAATATATAATACTAATAATAATAAATAATAAATAATAATATAATATAATACATAATAATAATAATAATAATAAGTAATATAATAAAATAATAATGAATAGATATAATAATAAAATAAATATAATAATTAATAATAATAATAATAATAATAACAATAACATACAAAAATAACAATAATCAATAAAATAAAATAACAATTAAAATAACAATAACATAAACAATAATATAATAGAATAAAAATACATTTCAAGGAATAGATTAACCAAAATATTTACTCAAATCTATACTAATAAATAAAAATAATATCATAATAATAATAATAATATGAATAATAATAATATAATACATATAATATGATAAAATAATAATAATAATAATGAATAATATAATAAGTACTAGAAATTATATAATAATGATAAGCTAATGATCATATGGAGCATATAATGATCATATCATTGTATATGATTCGCATTATAAATTATATTATTAATTATAATTATAAATAATAATATAAAATATAATAATTATTAATAATATAATATAATAATATATAATAAATATTAATAATAATAAATAATAATAATAAATATAATATATTCATAATTAATAATAATTATAGATAATAATAGATAATTAAATAATAAATCAATAACAATAATATAAAAATAATATTCAATAAATAATATAATAATAATAATATAATAAGATTATATATAATAATAATAAATATAATAATAAATAATAGATAAATAATAATATACATAATAATCATAAAGAGTAAAAATATATATTTAAAAATAAAATAAAAATATAATAATAATAATAATAACGTAATATAATAATAATAATAATAAAATAAATCAATAATAATAATAATAATAATAATATATATAATAATAATAATAACTAATAATATAATAATAATTTAATAATAAGTAAAATACATAATAATAATAATAATAATAATAATATAATAATAATAAAATAATAATACAAATAATAAAAATAATAAATAATATAATAAAATAATTAATATACTAATAACTAATAAAATAAATAATAATAAATATAAAAGTAATAATGAAAAATATAATACTCAATCTTAATAATCTGATAATATAGTAATCCTAATAATAATAATAATAATAATATATTAATAATAATTAATATAATATAATAATAATAATAATCAATAATGAATAATGAAGTAAATGATTAATGGAATTTATGATTATTATTATTATATTAAATTATAATATAATTAACTAATTATAATTATAAATTATAATATTATATTATGTATATTATTAATTATAATTATATATAATTCTAATTATGATAATCATAGATAATAAAAAATATATCAATAATAATAAAATTAAAATGAATAATAATATATAATCATAATAATAAATAAAATAATAATATAATAATAAATCAATAATAATATAAAATCAATATAATAAAATTAATATCAATGTAAATTATGGTCATTTTAATATTTCAATGTGAAAAAAATAATAATGATGCCGATAATAAACAATAATAATAATAATAATAATACATCAAATAATAAATAATAATAAATAATAATAATAAAATAATAATAATAAATATAAAATAATAATAAAATAAAACAATAACAATACACAATAACAAGAACCTATAAAACAATAAAATACATATAACAATTTTGCATATAAAACACAATTAATATATATAATCAAGTAATAGAAGACAATGAACAATATAATTAATATAGTAATAAAACTATAAATAAATAATAATAAATAATCATAAAAATATATATAATACATAATCAATAATAAATAATAATAAGAATAATAATTATAAGATTAATAATCAATAAAATAATATAATAATAATAATATTTAATAATATAATAATAATAATAATATAATAACACGTATTCAAATATGTCAATTAACTATACATTAATTATAAATTTATTATCCATCGTGATTATGATTACTGATGGCAATGACATATATTGTTCTACTTTAAATAATGCTATAATAATAATCAATAATAGTAATAAAATAAATATAATAATAATAAATAATAATATAATAAATATTATATATCCTAATAATAATAATAATTAAATAATATAATGATAATATATAATAATTACAATAAAATGAATAATAATAATAAAATAAATAAATAATATAATATTTATAAAAGATAGATAATAATAATTATAATATAGATAATGAATAATAAAATAAATAATGATATATTAAAATATAATAATAATAATAATCATAATATAATAATCATTATAATAATAATATAATATAAAATCAATTATAATAATAATCATAAATAATAATATATAATATAATAATAATAATATAATACATAAATAATATATAATAATTAATAATAATATAAACTAATATCATAATAAATATAATATAAATATAATATAATAATATAATAATACAAATAATAAATTAATTATAAAATATACTAATTATCAATCAAATAGTATAATGACATATAAAAAATAATATAAATAATAATAATATAATAATATTAATAATAATAATAATAATAATAATAATAATAAATTTAATAATAATATACTATAATAATGAATAATAATTTTATATAATAAGATAATAATATATAAATACAAATATAACAATAATAATATGAATTATAATATAATAATACATATTAATAATAATATATAATTATATAATAAAATTATAATAATAATAATGATAATAATAATAATAATATAATAATAATGAATAATAAAATAATATCATAATAATAGAAATAATAATAATAATATAATATAATAATAATATAATAAAATAATAATATAATATAAAATAATATCATATAATTATAAATAATAATATGAAAATATAATAATAATAATCTAATAATATAATATAATATAATATAGATAATAATAATATAATAATAATAATAATGAATAATAATAATAAAATAACTATTCAATAATAATTAATAATAATTGAACAATAACAATAATCAATAACAATACAATAACAATAACAATAACACAATAAACAATAACAATAACTATAATATAATAAATAACAATAATCAATAATAATAATAATAATAATATATTATAATAATAATAATAATCAGAATAATAATAATAATAATAATAATTATAATAATAATAGTTGGAATAATAATAATAATAAATATATAATAATAAAAATAATAATAATAAAAATAATAATCTATATAATAATATATAATCATAATATAATAAATAATAATAATTTATTATTATTATTATAAATTATAAGTTATAATTATAATTATAATTATAATTATAATTATAATTATAAATATAATTAAATTATAATTATAAATTATAATTTATAATAATATATAATAATAATAATAATAAATAATAATTATATAATACTAAGATTAATAATGAATAATTAATAATAATAATAATAATATATTAATAATAAAATAAATAAATAATATTTATTATAATAATAATAATTGACAAATAATATAATAATAACAACTACATAATAAAATATAATAATAATAATAGATAAATAATAATAATAATAATAATAATAATAATATAATATAAAATGATAATAATATATAATCAAGAAATAATAATATATAATAATAATAATAATAATAAGTAATCATATATATAATCTAATCTAATGAATAATAATAATAATAATAATAATAATAATAATGAACATAATAATAATCTAATAATAATAATAAATATAATAATAATAATAATTATAATATACAAATAAATAAATAATAATATAAATAATTTATAATATAATAGTAATAATAAATAATAATAATAAATAATTAATAATAATAATAATAATAAGTAATAATAATATTAAAATAATAATAATAATATAATTAATAACTAATTATAATAATATAATAATAATAATAATAATTAATAATAATAATAAATAATAATCAAAATAATAATGATATAAATATACATAATATACTAATAATAAATAATAATAATAAAAATATAATAATAATATTATACATAATAATAATGATAATAATTACTAAATAATAAATAATATAATATAATAATAATAATAATAATAATAATAATAATAATCATAATTAATAATATAATCAATAATAATAAAAACACATAATATAATAATACATAATAATAATCTATAATAATAATAATAAAATATAATCATAATAATAAAATAATAATAATAATAATAATAATAATAATATATAATAATAATCATACATAATATATAATAATAATAATAATAATAATAATACTATAATAATAATAATAATAACTAAAATAATAATAATAAATTAATGTAATAATAAAATATATATAATAATAATAATAATAATAAAATAAAGATATAATATAAATATAAATGAATATAATAT
>JABUQX010138730.1:0-11022 GCA_015478945.1 Trachelipus rathkii
GGAAACTGTTTTGCCGATTTGTGTTTAAATGGAAAATAATTACTATTGGAGTATGGAAATGGATAGAGATCAAACATCCAAGTCACAGTCAATATTTTCTATTTTTGTCTTTTTTTTTTTTCTTTTACGCTTCAAATAATATCTATACAAATATATAAAATATTGCTAATTTTTTTTTTGCGCATTTTTCAATATATATGGGAGTGATTTTAAGCCATGCAATTGCCCAAATATTTATGAAATTTGTCCATAATTTGAGTATTAGTGCTACTAATTAAAAATATTTTGTAAATTTACAAAATACATCCTTTATGATTTTTCGTTTGAAAGATTATTTTACCAATTACGAATAAAAGCCATAATTTTTTTTAACAGCTTTATTTTTTCTAGATCAAAATATAACATCTTATTTATTCAGGAGAAAAACTTTATTTTTTCATTTGTATTCTAATAGACATAAATTATAACATGGTGATATTTGAAATGATCACTATTAGCATAATAGAAATTAGCAGAGCTCGTCTTGTTAGTATTCAACATAAATTTATTGTAAAACATATTCCAAATTTCGTACTTAAGTCATTTAAGTTTAAATTGTATCATCCTATTGAATAAATTTATTTGCTATATGTGGTAAAATTAAATCTAGTTTGATATTCTTCAACTGGTCGGGTTATGTTTATGTTAAGAATGAAATTAAATATAAGACTACGATTTGTTTGCATATTTGATAATAATTTTAATTATATTTAAGCGTATCTCTTTGTTCAAATATGTTGGCAGTCATGTTGTATGGTGCCTAGGTGTGTGACTAGTCGTTTCAGATAGGTAGTGGTTAAGGATAGAGTCAAGTACTAGATTTCGCTGTCTGTGTGGTGAAATCCTTGGCTTTGTGTAATTATCGTGGTCGCGTGTGCGAGGCAGGGAAAGCTATATTATTGACCGTTCGCCATTTTTTTTCATTCCTCTTACTCCTCCATTTTAAAAGGGTACCACTAAATCTGATGAAACCAATAATTGGTTTTTATTAATCGAGCAAGAAAAAATTTATCTGCGAGAGTTCTTTTTTCCATAGTCAAATACTAAGTATGAATGACAAGGACCAGTCTTACTTCTTATTATTTTAGATTACTTCATTTCATCCTGGGTTGACAAAAAAAAAACTCTTCGAGACACTATAAACTTTTTTTTATTGTAGAAAATGTAACAATCTTTCTTGTTCCTCTACCTCAAACTCTTTCTGACATATTGCAATCTTAAAATGTCAACACTAACTTTGGTTCTTACTCTCTTCCCTCCTCTTTTATATCTGACGATAGTATTGCTGTATTAACTTCTACTAAAGATGATCCGCTTGCTCAAACCTTTCTCTCTAATTCAATTCTACAATATTCAAAAGCTATTCCTCCTCTCAAACTCCTTTCAACTCATCAAAATATGTTATTTCTTCACTCTCTGGTCTTAGCTTAACATTAAGAAGGCAGACAGTGTTGAAGATATCCCTCCAGTAGTTCTCAAAACTGGTGCTTCTGAGCTTGCATCTTGCTCTGGTAAACTATTTCCTAACTGCCTATTAACTTTAACCTTTCCCTCGTGTTAGAAGCGAGCATTCATGCAGTCTGTGCTGTAGAAGGGGGACCCTAGTCAGTAATCCAACTATTGTCCTATCCTTCTAAGAATTATTCTTTCCAAATTTTTTAAATCTATTCTTAACAGAAAGATTTGGAACCATCTTAAATCTCCTAAGCTTATCTCTGATTGCCAGTATGACTTCTGTAACAAAGGCTAGACTGGTATTCTTCTTTCCTCTTCCTCTGATTCTTGATACTCTATTCTTCTTCATTTCAATGAATCTTTCTGTTGCTGACACAAAGCTCTAATTTCTAAACCTCTCTCTCTCTCTCTTCTCTCTCTCTCCTCACTCTTTTTTCTATAATCTCTCTCTCTTTCTCTCTCTCCTCTCTCTCTCTCTCTCTCTTCCTCTTCTCTTCTTTGCTGTCGAGATCACGTGCAAAAGGTGAAACTCTCAGGGATATAATGCAATTTTACATCAATTCCTTTAGCTCTCTCGAGAATTATAATCACAATAAGCACTATTCTTCACATTACAGGTAGCATCCATCTTATGTTTGTGGCATGGACTGTGGTCTCTGATCCGATAGTAAACGTTTGCCACAAAATTAATGTTCAACTATTATTTAGGAAGTGCTATTCTTTGAAATACTCTCATTATAAATATTTTAAAGGAATTATAATTCTAGCAAATAAGGCATATAGAAATTAGGAATTAGATTATTAGGGAAATTTATTTTACGTTGGGGAACAATTATAATTTTATCATATTAATCCTATCAATTATTCAGGACTACCCCAGTAAATCTGTCATTCACCTGACTTTTATTCTTCTATTTCCTGAAATAAATAATATAATTTTCTTTATCTCATATCCACATATCTTATAGTAATATCATGTAATATAACTCACATTCACTCTATTTCAATTATGAAAATACACCAACCCATCATCAGCAATTAATAGTTAGGAGGTACCTTGGGAGACCTCATGACCTCAAGATCTTTTTCTTCACTTAAACCAAATATTTACATTTAAAAGGAAACAATTTTTTTCATATGACTATAATTAACATGTTATTCTTCATACTTCTCCTCTTCATTTATAAACAACTATTAATATTTAACTTTGAAAACACAGCTCTATAACTCTTCTCTTGACTAAGTGATCATTGACTATATACATTGATAGTTGAACATATCTCGGATAATCTTTGCTTCCGTGATCTGTGTCTTACAAGCATTATCTATTTGTAACTTGGTAACCTTTTCCTAACGTTGTAGGAAGATATTGAAGGGGTACTGAATCCTGGTTAATCGGATATCGCTTGGAATTTTGAGCGTAGCATATTCGGTCCCATCACTAATATTATCACATATTATCAATACATGAAAAAAAAAAATTGCCAAATGCCTGCCTGTCTGAAAATCCTAACAATGATATCTTAGGCTCTAACGTATAAATGCCGCTCAATCCTTTTGATTGTTTAAAAGAAGATTGAAACCGAAATTAAAAATCAATACGGCAGACTTCGAAATATTGTCTCTGAAATATCATAAAGGATAAAAATTATTTTCAGATTGGTATACCAAAGAATCGGTATAATTTTGCCGATTCCGATTCCCGATCCGATGCCTGAAAAACAGCCGACTCCTCCATATTCCCGATGCCGATTTCCGATTAATCGTCCCATCACTAAATATACATATATTTATATATATTATATATTATATATATATATATATATTATATATACTAATATAATATATATATATATATATATATATTATATATATATATATAATATATTTATATTAATATATTATATATATATATATATATAATATATATATTATATAATAATATATATATATATATATATATATATATATATATTATATATTATATATATATCATATATAAATTTGTGTATTACTGTCAATGTTATTGGAAATGCCTTTCAACATGTTATCTGCAAAACTAAATTCGCAGAAAATTCCAACTTTTTTATTTTTTACTTCAATATAATTTGTTAAGGTTTGAAAGCCTTATTCCTTTTCAGAAAAGTCACGAAGAATTTTTTTTCAGAAATTTTCCCAAAGTTGCAACCTCTTCCAAGAAAAAGATGTGAGTGGAAATACCTCAGATGTGGATATTGACCGTCGATATGAAGAAAAGACGAATCAAAACATCAGTATTCGAACAAGCGAGTCTGCGACACAGTTTAATTAATGTGGAACCTATACATTACCAGTCGACCCACCATTCTTGAACATCGCTTTGACTTATGTTACACAACACATTCTCTTTATAAATACACCATTTTTCTACTAGTGGTAACTCTGACCACAATCTTCGTAGCTCCTAATTATAAAATTTACTCTTTTCTCCAGCAGCTCCAGCATGGCCTAAAAGTAATTTTCTGGCACTGCTAATCGGGCAAAATTTGGGGATATTGCGTCGTGTATTTTGCTAACTACTGAACTCTGGATAATGACTTCTTTGACTCGGAGGATTGCTTTGCCACCGCCGAAAAGGTAGAGGGCATAATTCAGCCGAATGGGAATGAAAGGTTCATTCCACTTCAACATTCTTTTCCTCCCCAAAATCCATGGCTCAATGGAGAGACATTGCGTATCGGGCATGGCAAAAACCCTTTCGTTTCCTATCACTCTTACTACTTTCATTCTCGCTCGGAATCGTTGCAGATACCTATTCGACAGACTAAAGGCACTTTTACTAAAAGAAATGCTCCAACTGCTTGGCTTGAAATTTTCTGCCTCTGCCAACATCTCTAACCATCTTTGGAAATCTTGCTTTCCTCTTCCCATTAATTCGGCCTGACCGGTGTCGTAACTTAACTCTCTTCTGAAATAGGACCATCTGTTCGCCTTCCTTTTTCATTAATTTCTGACCCATGGACGATCCGGCACTCCCTCCTTCTACTCCCTCTCCTCCAGGTTTTCCCACGTTTACCTGTAAACACATGATTAGTGTGCATGGACATCACTGAATACTATGACGCGAGGAAGGCTAAGTGGCCGGATGGGCAATCCTCTCTTTTGTTTTTGAGAGAGTTGAAGCCTTCTACGACGGAACGGGTTCGTATTCTGATTATTACTACTTATGTCTTAATACTAATATTTTCCTCATTGCTGGAATGCGCACATGTTTAACCAATTCCGAAAAACAGTGTAAGCCGCGTCTGATCCTTCAAACTTCATCGTCTAAGCTCTCACTTATAGCTTCTATCTAAATCTTTGAAACTCTTCTTAATCTTCATTTGCCTGGATCACTGGAGTCTTAATTCCCATCAGTTATGGGCTTCGACGCCGTCGATTCAAACTGGTGACGATCTTGTCATTGTCTAACTGATTTATCGGTCTTCTGCTCCTTCGAATATGGGAGCTCTTATGTGGCTGGCGCTGACATATTCAACAACGCTTTTGACAGGGTATGGCACGTGTCACTGGCTCTCTAAACTCCCTTCCCTTGGGTTTCCTCCTTCGCTTTGCTTACCCTTGTCTAGCTTTCTCTCCGGTTGCTCCATACCACACTCGTTTGATGGAGCGTTCTCTTCCTACCTTTCCTGTTAATTGTGGCATTCCTCAAGGTTTCTGTCTAATCTCCAACTTATTCCTCTACTTTCATTCAACGAATCTCGCTCAGCTGTATTGTAGTTAACATCTGTTCACTCTTATGCCGACGACTCAACTCTCCGTTCTTCTACTCATTTCAAATCTGCTCCCTCTTTTGGATCTAGAGTTGCCTCTCGACATCAACTTTCCAATTCTATTCTTGCTGATCCGGATGGAATTTCCCGGTAGGGTCACTGCAACCTTGTAAAATTCAATTATTTAAAAACCTCAACTTCTTTACATCTCTCCTCAAAAACAGGAGCCCTCCCACTTTTAATATTTCTTCGACGGCCTGCTACGTCTCACCTGTGGAATAACATAAAACTTCTTGTCTGCACATAAAACAAGAATGTGTGTCCTTGGAACCCTCATATTACATGGTTGCCTTAAGTTTGCTTCAAAGAAGCTGGGAGTTCTGTTCAGATTGAGGGAATTTTTTCCTCTGAGCAGTTACTCCAGTTATATAAGGGCATTATTCGCTCTTGTATGGTGTGTTGTTCTCATATTTTGGGGGGGGGGAACTTCGGCTAAACCCTTCTATTGGATAGGGTTGAGTCTAAAGCTAAGACTAATTAACTGTCCCCTTCTTTCAAACTCCCTTGCACCCTTCCTATCTCTGCGACGCGTAATGTTGGAGCAACTATCTTTTCTATATCACAGCGGCAATTCTCGGGGAAGTGGCCTCATTCACATTCGACCAATTGCGTCCCCCTCGTATCACAAGTGGTGCCTTGCCTTCACATGAATATTGCGTGAGTAGTGAAAACCTCAGACTTGTTCGATGTGGTGCCTCTATCTTTCCAGCTACTTCTGTTCTGTGGAACTCCCTTGCCTTCTTCTGTTTTTCCAACTGAAGATGTTCAATCTTCCCCTGCTTTTAAAGGTCCACGTCTACGCTCACGCTAAGAGATTTCCGTTAAGCGTGGGGCTTGGGTGGTGTTTTTTCTATATATTATTTTCCCTGCCCCCTCCTTGAAAAGGGCACCACTGCCCGTGAGTGATAGTGAACTGTAGCATATATATATTATATGGATTAAAATGATGAATATAGCATATATATTATATATATATATATATATATATATATTATATATATATAGTATTATATATATAATTAATTATATATAAATGATTTCCACTATATATATTATATATTATATATCATATATAATTATTATATATTTATAGTATAATATATATATATATACGATAATAATATATTATATATAATATACATATATATAATAACATAATATAATAATAAATATATTATTATATATATATATATTATTATATAGTATAATATAAATATATATATATATATATATATATATAAATTATATAATTATGATATATATATATCTATATAATATAATTATATAAATATATTAGTATATATTTATATATGTATATTATATATTAAATTATATATATATATATATATATATATATTATAATAATATAATATATATATATAATAAATATATATATATAATATATAATATATATATACCAGATCAGTGTAAGAAAAAAGTTTCGAAAGATGGAGACTTAACTTCGTTATCTTATCATTGTGTCCTCACCTAATTCTTTGAAGATCTCGATCATACATTTACACAACGGAGTTTACAAGAGATTATAGAGTTCTGAGTGAATCCTCAGAATTTTTTTAATGCCCCAGCATCTTATAGACTTCCTGATGCATAAAATTAAGTATCATATGTTAACTCTTTATGTGTGTGGGACTTTACTTAAACGGAATCCTCAAAATAAAAAAGAGAGTTTAAAAATCCACATGCTGGAGTAAACGGTCTGATAATGAAATCACAATATCCTCATAAATACATAATTTATATAATTATATATAATATATATAGATATATATATAATATATAAGTATTAATAATATATATATAATTATATATATAGTATATATATATTTAAATTATATAGTATATAGTATATATATATATATTATATATATATATATAATATATCAGTATATAGGATAGGCAGTAAATAATATATATATATATATATAGTATAGTAATATACTATATAATATATAGTGATAATAGTAGTAGTAGTATATTATATAATTAATAATATATATATATTATAATATATATATACTTACAATCTTTACATCTTACACTCTCTCTCCCCAGTATAAGGCCTCACGAAGCCTGTCAAGTGGGGAGATAACCTCCGTCATTCTCGTATTTTTGTTTTACAGTCACAGGGTGCGCAGCGGTAGGTCGGGGACCCCGATCATATATTATATATAATTAATATATATATATATATATATATATATATTATATATAATATATATATTATATATATATATAGTATATATTAATATATATACGTAAATTATGTATATTATGTAATATAGTAAGTAGTATAGATAGATACAAATAAGCAACTACTTCGTCCTCTATAAAGAACTACAGAAGCGTGACGGACAGAATAAAACTGATTCACATGTTGGTGAAAGCGAGCGAACATTTTCAATGCAGGAAGTAATAAGAAGAAAAATAACAATAATGATTAATAAAAAAGAATTTAAAATATATAAGATTAAGGGTTTGTTGGGTACGATCAAGTTTTGCCTTCCCAAAAATTTCTGAAGACGCCCATCCCCCTCATAGTTAACCTCGGCAGGATATCTTGAAAATTACACTTGCAAGAATGGAGGAGGGAATGCAAACAGAATTATTTTTTTTAATTGTATTAGATTCTAAAAGTCATGGCAACCCAAGGGTGATATCTATGAGGTGGCCGCTGGTTCTCCGTAGCCTCCCAGACCCGTGGAGTGCTAGTGAAAATAGTATGTTTTTATGTTAAATACGATATGAAAACTATTTTGTCTATTTTAAAAAATGAACATCAATAGGTTAAAGTTAGAGAATAGCTTACAGTGAAGAATTTAAGCAGAATAATAGGTATATTGATAGAAGATATTAATTATCAAAAATTAAGAAAAATTAACAAAAGAATCGGTTAACTACTTCATTACCGACAATTTTTGATAAAGCTCCTCCCATTTTGTTAGCATATGTTTGGAGTTTTAGTAATTACAAAAAATGGTATTAGTTTTTAAATCTGAGGAGTTGTAAAACCGTTTGGTCATCTTAATTTTACAGTTTTATTTACTCAATATAAATATCTAATTAGTATATATATATATATATATTAATTAGTTTAGCTAGTATAATATAGTATATATATATAGTATATATATAATATATGATATAATTATGATAATATATACTATATATATATAGTGTATATAGTATATAAGGAAGAAGAGACGAGAGAGAGAGAGAGAGAGAGAGAGAGAGCGAGAGAGGAGTGAGAGGCGTGTGGAAACCAGAGTGAAAGAGGAGAAGGAGAGAGTTAGAGAGAGAGACGAAGAGAGACGAGAGAGAGAGTAAGAGAGAGAGAGAGAGAAGAGGTAGAGAGAGAGAGGAGATGATGGAGATGAGTAGAGAGAGAGAGAAGAGAGAGAGAGAGAGAGACTCTATCTGTTTTGATGTGGTTTCGTTTTTTTGCTGAACGAAGTATTTCGAACAAAATATTTGCGGCCAATGGAGCATATTTAAAGAATCTCTTCTGATTTTGTGGGATACTCACGTTTGAGAAGACTTCTCTTCAATCTCCTATCTTCCATCTTCTTGCTTCTCGTTCTTTCTTCTCTCTCTTCCTCTTCTTCTTCTGTATCTTCCTTTTTTTCCCCCCGCCCTTTTTTGTCCCTATCCTTATATTTTTTTCTTTATAAGATTTAGCTCAAAAACTGTGCATTTAAAAAACTTGTAAGAAAATTATCACTAAAGATCAACTCCATATCATTTCTTATGTTTGGAGAAGATTAAGAGTAAAAAAAAATAATAATTTAAGTTTTTTTTTTTTATTTGCAAGCAGGATTAATTTACAAAATGAATATCTGAAAAATCAAAATTATGTGTGTGTACTGTGCGGACTGGAGAGTGTTACTGATTTTGTGAATTGAAGCTTCTTTAGATACAATAATTATACTATAATATATAGTATATACATATAATCAAAAGTTAATATTGTAATATAATATTATATATATTTATTGATGTTATATTATACTATATATATATATATATATGATAATATTATACAATATATATATAATTTATTATTATAGTATAGTAATAGTAGTATAGCAATAGTAGTAATTGCAATTAATATACATTATATTACTATTAGGTCATAGTGAGGAATATAGTTATATATTATAATATACTATATATATAATTAAGGGGGTGAAAATACGCTTACCGAAATCATATATAGTATAGTAGTATAAGATAATAATATTATATCTCAATAGCATTATATAATAATTATGTACCTACTAAATACTGAATATGAAAGGTTGGTATAGTATATAGTTTATAAAACGCGATTTAACTATAATGTAGTAGTAATATACAACGGTAGGTGGATTAGCTTACGAGGCTGAACGCGTTATGGGGAGTAAATATAAAATATGCCATTATTATATTTAAGTTAGATGCTATATTATACTAGTGTAGAGTAATATAGTATGATATAATATATATATATATAGATATAGTATATGATATATATATATATACGTTTATATATATATAATCATATTAATATATAAGTATCTACTAAATAGTATAGTTAGATATCATTATAGTTCATACTATATATATATAAGAATATATAAATATATAATATATTTATGATAATATGCAAATAAATTTTATAGTTGTTCCTACATCGGTTAAACATAATTCCTTGAGATATCCATTGTTACAAACCAAGTTGAGTTCAATTATGAGAAATTATTTTTTTACGAAAAAATAAGAAAATCAATTATTTTGAAGTTATTCTCAACCGCATTAATTGATTAAAATCGTTTCTTAAAGTGCGAATTTTTCTTTTTTAAATCTGTTGAGATGGAGGGAGCCTCCCGCAAGAGAGTATATTACAATTCTGATTAAGAACCATTTATTCTCAAAAGAGGTTCTTGTATTTCGGTAGTTTTAAAAAAAATTCGATTAATAACTGTCAAATATTTTTTGCAAATATTGCTCTGTGATTTGAGAGAGTGAAGAAACTTTGAGGTTATCTATTGATATGCAAAAGATGGAACGTATATTGGTTAGGACAAGCAAGTACATAATGATAAGTAATGGCATGAACCTTGCCTACCTCTAAATCTTGGAGGATATGAAAATTAAATTTACTCAAGAAATAACCATAATATCTTTGTCATCATAATTCTTATAAAAATATTCATTTCGTAAAATAAATTGATGTAAAGCTCTGCCGAACATTTTCAATTTGAAAAAATGTAATCAAACTTTTAATAAAAAATGGTAAATAAACGTCTTTTTGTCAAATATATATATATATATATATATATATAATACTATATAATAATATATTTATATATAATATAATATATATATATTAATATAGAATTATATAATATATAATTATTATATAAAGAGTCGAAATTTACCAAATAGACATATCCGAGTAAGTTTATAGTTTCTCAAATCAAGTGAGCCAGCTAATTTAAAAAAGACGACATTCCCAATGGGTGGTTGAAAATAGATTAGAGTGTGTTCCATAATATTTGCCAGGAGGACATGTAGTGATCGACTATAGTGATTTTATGTCAAGGATGAGATTGATGTCAGAAAGGAATGTCTGCACGACTTCCTCTCAATGAGGAGATATGCGATTGAGAGTTTCAGAAGAGCAGTTGTCCTAATGGTGAAGGATTACGAAACAAGA
>JABUQX010138731.1:0-29379 GCA_015478945.1 Trachelipus rathkii
AGAACAGCACGACATGTAATTCTAAATAAACTGTATTCAAATCGCATATAACCAAAATCTTACAGATACACAACAATAATCAGCAAATGTGGAACATATAAAAATTTTACATAACGCAAAAACACAACCCAACTTCCACCAGGAATCTTATCATAAATCCCAACACTCATCCGCAAAACGAATAAAAAAGAAAACACATATCCAACCTCCTGGCAATTGACATTTTCAAACAGTCATAAACCACCACCCACTCAATAGAAAACATAATCACATTACATTAGAAATAAACGCAACAACGACCAAACAATATGAAATAACATCAACATATTAAACATATAAAGACCGACGCTCAAAAGCTCGCAAGCAACCGGGCCCAGATAACATCTCAAACAATCAACATACAAACAACTTTAGGAAAAATAACCGACAGAACTAGTCTTTTTATTTGGCAACATATACAACAGTTCCATCAAATTAAATCGCATTCTTTCTAAGGAAAGAGAAACTATCATCCCAAAGTTAAAAAAAATGAAAAGATCCCATTCAAACTTCTCGCTATCGGCAAATTTCATCTGCTATAGTCACTTAATGTAAAGCTCCTAGAAAATCAAACAGTGACTTGCAATTATAATATAAATATCCACGAGTTCTCACCACGAAAATACAAGTTCAACAAAACATTTCCAACCACAAGCTCATCACAAACATTATACAACAATAATAGACGGTTTTTAAATTTCAGGCCCACGCAATACATTTTTTCAACAATCGATATAAATCAGGATCGAGCTTTTCGTACTCACAACACACAAACACGCACCACGAAGCTATCAATAAGCACGAATCACGAAAACTAAGGAATCACACACATCAATATAGTCAGCCACAGATTGTAGTCTTTTGTAAGTAAATGATTTCGAACTTTCTATCAGGAAAAAACTATCCTCAAATTTAAATTAGACAACAGGAAAATGAACACCAGCGCCATCTTCCACAAGCTCACCATGGAGAGGAGAACGAGAATGCTCTACCCCAAGGAGCAATCCTATCCCTACATTCTTCAACCTATATACAGCATATCTATCCACACAAACAACAAACCAATCCTACTAAGAAATTTCTAGCGGAGAAAAACATTCAAGACATCCCATCCACATAATCAAAACCTACATAAAAGCCTTGATGAACATATACCCAATCTCACCGCATCACCACGCGAGTATTGCTCAAAACAAATGCATCCTGCACCTTCCTACATCCATCTTAATACACTCTATACCAAATACAGACTTCTAGAATTAGAGTGAGAGACAATTTGAAAAATCTGTGATAACTCAAAGCAATATTCTCTTGCGAAGTTACAACTCAAGTCACAGCAGACCGTCAATCAGTATTTGCGGCAAACACACACACCTAAATAATTAACCTAAGATCTAAGAGTCGAGCTATCTCACTAAACAAAGCCCCAAAATCTGCTATTGTGTAGTAACACTCGGAGGCACAAAACATCACACTCTTATCTTTCTCAAGAAAAAGACACCATTGCACAAACACTAACGAACATGCAGTACGTCAAAATAGGAAATTAAACGCGAGTGCCTCTAAAACAGGGTGCAACAAAAATAGCTTAGGCATACTATTGAGAGCACTCAACAAAAGGAAAAAAGAAATAAAAAAGATCATCCATCACCAATATACAAACAACCTATCATCGCCCATACACCGGAATCTCATCGTTTACAACCTAATTATGCATCGCACGCTATTAACAGGACAAGGTGAAAACACATGAATTGAAATCGTAAAAATCAAATTCACAAAACAATTGCAATGATCTCACACAGGACCATTACATATACAAACAATTAAGATTTGACGACCACATACTAACACAGTAAAACACTCAAACCACTTACAGTTTGGGGATGAAACACATAATATATATGAAAAATACTACCCATAAGACATAGCATAACTAGAATTGACAGTACACTCAATTTTTATTTAATACAACAGTCAACCTATAACATCACCTATCGCACTGAGCACTCCTAACTACCACTAATCACTAAGACTTAAAACAGCCTCTATTATTCCACTGCCATAATTATTAAAGAAATCAAATCTTAAAACATACAACTTACGCATATTCCAAAGATCTAATATTACAACTCACGTACAAACATTAAACTAAATTGATTCTAAATAGCAATAGATCTAAACATATAATATATATACTAAATGTATACCCACTAGAAATTAAGCATCTGAATTTAAAAACTATCTACCTTCCTATAACCATTATACCAGGTCAAATTACTTTAGCTAAGTTGAGAATGGCGTGTCACATCTACCTAAACTTTGCAACACTAAACTTAAATAAATGATTCAATCAATCAACCAAAACTACTCAAAGATCTACACATAATAGTGCGACCAGCAAACGGAAAACTGTATTCATTTCTTACTTAGATTGATTTTACTTATTACTCTCTATAACTAATCAATTACCAGAACATAATGGGAAATTAGCTAAACCTACTAAGTACTGATATATGAAGCAGGACGGCGCAGTTCGTGGCGGAAAAGGAGGCCGGGGAACGTCAAACGTCGCTGGAGTAGGCGGTGGTGTGCGGTGGCGGCGGTGGCGGCTGCGGCGGTGGCGGCGGTGGCGCGTGGTGGCGGTCGGCGGCGGCCGCGCTTCGCGGGAGCGTAGGGCAGACTGTGTCGCGAGTCCCCCACGGGCAGTGGTTGTTGGCCCACGCGACCGCAGCGCGCAGGCCATCGCAAAGGCGGCGGTGCGAGTGGGTCGCGTCGGTGTGGCGGGTTGAAGTGGTCGTTAGGGCGGTGCGTGGTGGCGGTGGTCGGGGGTGGCCAGCGGTCGCGCGTAGCGCTCGAGGTCTGCTGTGATGTCGAGAGTAGGTCGGTGGCGGTGGCGCCGGCTGGGGTAGGGCCGAGGTGGCGGTGGGCGCGAGTTGCGCCAGGAGTCGCAGCGAGTTGGCAGCGAGTGGCTTGGGTATCCGGGTGCGAGGCGGGGGAGGCAAATCTTTGTTGAGATGTTGAACATTACTACGGTGATAGAGCGAGGGTCAGGGATCAAGGAAGGCTGGAGATAATATATACTAGTAGTGCTGTGTCAGGTGTGCGGTAGTTGACGGTATACATAAGTATGCTTATATGTGACGTGAGTGCTAGGAAGCGCATTGTGAAAACATATAGAGGTGTAGGTGCGAACAGAAAATGACTTTTTTGTATGGTGTCGTAGTATATAGCTAGGTATATACGTAGTGAACAATTAATAATTATTAATGTTCATGAGCTCACAACTTACTCCTATATAATATTATTATAATAACTATTAAATCTAAGCTATAAGAAAAAAAGTAAATATATATCATCTAACTATAAACTATTCTTTATATAACTTAGAGATATACAAAAAGTTCTGACGGTTACTATTCTTTAGTTCTTTACTAATATTTTTAATATGAAATATGAATATAAAGATAATAAAAGTAAAATATAAACACTAATTACGCTATGTGCATCATGAGTTTTTAAATGATAAATCAGCCGAATTGTATACAACTAGTTTAGGAAATGTGCCGAATAGTGAAAAGCCGAAATACCGAATACCGAATATTCGGCCCATCTAAAAGTGACTCTCGGCACTGCTATTTTGCCTAGCCATACGCGAATATTCGGACGAATAATTCAATTCGGCATGATCTCCCGGTTACCAAGAATCAGACTTTGTTTCATAAATAGTTTTGGTAATAAATAATGCGATCTTGCAATGGTAGCAGAGAACGCCGTATCAAATGAAGAAAACTTACACTGGTCCCACCAATAAAAAAAAGGGAAAATTCCTATTTATATTTGGATGGATCTTTACTGTAACAGATAATATATAGTAATTCGAGGTGCTGTTCCATATATTTTATTACCTCTTTATGATTTTTGCGGTAGTCACTTCGCGTTTTTCAGAGAGTGAACAATTCTATGGAAATACACATATATAATTTGCATATTCACCCTAGGAAGATTATACAATAAAAGCAGAATAAAAAAATGGGATAGCACCTGGTGCGCACTAGATCAGCATGAGAAATTAAACAGTCTATGTATAGGACACTGGTTACTCCTCATCTAAGAAAAGAAGCAGTCTTTGCACGCCTAATAACAACAATGTAACAAGAGCCAGTATTCAATCTGCGGTCGCATATTCGGGAAACATGTGTAACTTTAGTACGCTACATGTAAATGGATGCCAATGACCTGGATGATGTCTATCATCCAATCTGAATACATTCCGCGTAATAGTCGCATTTCCAATTAGTCTCACATTCAAACAGGACAATAAAAAAAAACCACTATATATATATAATATCACCAGGGTGAAACTTAGATAAGACTCTTTAGTAAGAGAGTTTGTATTTTGCCGAACGTTGTCCTGTAATGAGTTGGCTTCGAGTGATGCATGATAAAATGAACTAATCACTGGATCGACATAATGGACAAGAGGTAAACATTTTATCGTAAACGAGAAGCAGATAGCTAGCGGGGATCCTTCCAGTCAGATGTTAACTCACTTAGTGTATTAGGACGTGAATGATTGCAGGCCACTAACTCGCTATGGGTCTACCAGCTACGAATTGCAAAGGTGAGTGTAATGTAACCTGATTTATTGACAACTTTAACTATATATTACCAAGAGCAGTTTTAAACTGTTGGAGTGTTGTATGTCCATATCACGGCATAACAGGGTTATTACTTCGTATTCCAAGTATGGATGTAACTCGTTACGAGAGAGAGATGAAGTATGTACAAAAATCCAAGACAGTTATTTGTGAGAGAGGCTACTAATATCAGTATGTGAATCATATAGGATAGGTAACATTTTACAAAATTAAGTAATTTTGCTCACGGATATTCAGCAAGCAGGTTTCACTATTATCCATGTCATTCCTAAGTATGCTATTTTATGGTACATAGTACACGTGAGCGGTAAAGGATCACTGGACCAAAAAGAGAATGGCCACCGGGTGAGAAAATACCTTGACGGAGCAGAAGGGAATGAGAGGCAAGGAACATTGTAACGGTAGAACGACACGTGAGAACAGGAAGGAGAGAAAACCATCTGACTTACGTACAAGTACGAAGCATGAAGAAAGAGATGGTTTTATGTATTGAATATAAAATTTCAAGTTTTGAAGCTTGAAAGTGCCCTCCGGACCTTATGCATGTGTTGAAAGTAGCTCTATACGCAATATATATTAATATAAAATGATTTTTAATTTCAAATCAATTACGTTTTCCTTTTGCGCTGAAGTGAATGTTACCGAAGATTAAAGTAATTCTAGCTGTAGTCATTATAAACTATTTTTGTATGGTACCACTAAATTATCGTTACATCTTTCTCTTTTTCTCTTGGGGGTACCATGATGCCTGCCTTTGCTAAACTTTTGCAAGAACAAAGTGAGTAGCTGATAGTATTGAAGGAGCTAAGAGCGAGGAAAATGCTTATAATTTCACTTTATTGTTATAACGGCACAGACTTTTACTATGGGTGACAGGATAAATGACGGAGACCACTAAACATATTGTACATAGGTATAACATGCATAGAAATACAGTCTATATTTATCATTCATCATGATGTAAGAATGATTATAAAAGTTGCACTACTTTTAAATTTATCTCATAAATATAGTTCATTATTATGAGATAAGACGTTTACTAAAGAGCAAGTGAGAATTATAACAAATATTATAATATGAGCTGATATTTGTTTTGGAGCTTGATGTAGAGGATTAATTCCTAGACTGAGCTATGCTAACAGTAGATCGTCTACGGAGTAAGTTAAATTACCTAATCGTGGTATTTTTATCATTAACTAATAACTCCATTCCTCTTTACAATTCTATTATTGTTACCATACTTAATACTTTACTTGCTCATACAATTTAAGTTATTTATCAATATGTTCGGGCAGTTGATAAGATAGGCCTCTCATATTATATCTATCAAACGCAACAATTGTAATAACTATAACCCAATAGCAGCGATGTATTATGTTTTACATTCCCTTCATACTTGAGCTCTGCGCAATTATTATGAACTCACCTATATGGGCCTAGCAGATGTCCGCGTATATATAGTTAGTTTATTATTGAAGACTATCACTATATATAATATATTATAGTATATATATATATATATATATAATATATATATATATATTATATATATAGATATATATACTATATATAGCCATACGATGGACTCTACCAATAGATATTAATGTGATGGAACGCGATGTCATTGAAAGAAAGGGTTGTAGGAAATGAATAATAAATTTTACTCAAAAATGCACGACTCTGATTACTCAACAACGAGAGATCTCATTACTGTTGGGATATCCAGTCACTAGTTGCTGGAGATAGATGCATAAATAATGCTGTAACACACCCACAGTGCGCAACAATGATCAATCTTGCGTCTCTATTGTTTATACCAGTGTAGTTTCACTACATCGTAGGCGTGGAAATCGTAGTTAAATAACACACTCTAAAACACGAGTAAATAACTATCTTCGTATACCTATAGCAAAACCATTCACATATTAGGGCCCAAGTTCACATCCCAGCAGTGTGAATTACTCAATAGGGGTTATTTTTAAATACCTATCACACTGCGTTGAATTTTTAGCAGTTGTTATACATACAATATATTCCCCGGTATAAAGTATTTCACTCGGCGCGGTGCCCTGTTTGTCGCTACGCATAAAAAATAATTTAAAATGAAAATTGAGAAGTTTCCGTAGTTACACCAGAGATAGTTGTAGAGACGGGTAGCTAGAATCTTCAGTTCTGTAGATATAGCGTTCTTCTCTAAATGTATTAAAAATGACAAGCTAAGTGTAGCAGGGGTTCTGACTATACTACTTACTTCTCACAAGGGAGTAAACTAATTTACTTCTTCTTGTGGGCTTCATAATATTTCTCCTGCTCTAAATATTCTTGTGCCACTGTTCGCACCTGATGATCGCGTTTGTGAGTCTGAGAATACGCTATTTTATTGCCTTCAGTTTTCGTAGTTTTTGTCAAACACCTAATCAAAAATCACTATCTTCCTACGTCGCTTGTTTTCCACACCAGCATAATCTTGCAAAGGGAGAATATATGTCTTCAACTGGTCAAGGACCGTAGCGCAGAAGCTTTCATAAACTTATTCTATTTCTATTGGAGAGATGAATAAATTAATCTTTGTAATGTAGCCTTTGTGACTTGTTTATTGTAATATTTTTGGAATATATACACAATGTCAAGATAGATATGTGGGAACTTTTTTTTATCTCACTCTTTCTTTATTCTGTAATGACGATTTTTGGATGTACAATTTCTTTAAAAACATCCATTAAAGAAGTGAAAATGGAACCTTTACAGCTTCACTTAAATTCCTACGCCATCATACGTGAATCATCTTCAGCTCAGTTAAAATGATCAAGGATGACTAATTTTCATGCATTTCTTTCCATGCCTAAACGATACCATTCTAATTTTTTACTGAGATTGCATTACTGATTTACCCATGTTGAAATAAATATAGCTTTAGAATATCGCAGATACTAAGAAAGTTAGAACTAACACACATAAGATTTATCAACTAGAACTTAGATAGTACTTTTTTCTACTGATTTCTTAAGCTCTTCAACGAGTGTAAATATTCCACTGAAGCTTTTGCGCTTTTTAATTGCCTTATATTTAAATAAATAGATTTATTGCTAATATGGAAGGGGATCCCTTGGGCGACTGTTACTATCACGTTTAAATGCTTTGATTTGGTGATATGTCCAAATATGGTCATCAAAGTAATAATGGAAATAATTTTTGCCTACTGAACACTACACAGAAATACAAGGTACATATTTCTGAATTGGTCATTAAGCAGGGCGTGAGTGAAGTGGAATCAACTGACGGAGAAGAAACCTGTTGTTTGTTCACCAAGAGAGAGATGTTACTCTACATATCATGAGTTCTCCGTTCCAGCGTGGAGTCTGAAACTCTCCTGATCGTTTAATCTTACTGCTTTGTGTTTGACATTAAGCTCGCAACTTCTAAATAGGTTTTAGAGCATTTGAGCGCTTTGCCGTATGCTGAATGGAGAAAATGAGAGGATAGTGCTTCTGCAGCCTTAGGGACACAGCGAGAGGAATATCATGACTTCACCACAGACTAATCAGACAGTAAGACAAGAATGACCACCCGTGCAATGGGCAAGTGAGGGTTGCTATATCTAATGTGGAATTTACAAACTCACATGAGGAGATCTAAGACTAGGCACTAATCCAAGTTGTCCACAATATCTCCTCTTTACCATCTCAGCTTTTAAGCCCAGTATTTTTTGGATCTATTAACTTCTTTTCTAACCACTAAATTGATTTTTTATTAATACGTTTTTTTGTTTATATAATTGAATAAACATGCTAAAGAGGCCCACTTATAGGATCTAGAGCACACCTCACAACTCTGACAGGAGAGGAATTTTTGGGGTATTTTTCCGCCATATTTGCCTCATTAGAGACAATTGTCGGCTCATTTCATTCTTTATATTGTGCTTAAGTGGAAAACT
This sequence comes from Trachelipus rathkii, assembly GCA_015478945.1. Classification (NCBI taxonomy): domain Eukaryota; kingdom Metazoa; phylum Arthropoda; class Malacostraca; order Isopoda; family Trachelipodidae; genus Trachelipus; species Trachelipus rathkii. The sequence continues at coordinate 8,635 of JABUQX010138731.1, forward strand.
ATAGTGTAAATTAAAATTTTGGTAAATATTTTAAGATTGAAATATAGTGGTATCCCATACATTCAGTCATCTGTGTTCGGAGCAGCGTGAATTCTAATATGGAAATTTATTAAAGCCGCCAATATTCGTCATTTCAAACGAATAGTTTCGGCACAAAGAGCCTGTAATATACCCGAATTATCGGTTTGGATATTACGTTTTGGCAGAAAATCACCGGCCTGTAAATACGGGCGTATACTTTTAAACGCAGAGTCTGAGTTGCGGAGACCACCATCCCTAATATATAGGGATTTTAAGTGATCTGAGATAAGACCTAGAGTATACTATTACTCACGAGTAAGGTTTTTGAAGTATAACTCATTCGAGAAATCATATATATATCACAAGTAATTTAGCCCTATATTAACAAGTAAAAGTGTAGGTATAGTAACTATAGTAGGTATCTCCTCAATAAGGGGTACTTTATTATGGTTATCCTAAAGGATAAATGAAGTTATTTTAAAATGATGATAGAATCATTATATTATGAATTGGTTATATAATCATATTATATATAATCGAATTTATCATTATAGTATCGAATTATCTATACTCATACTCATAAAATATACTGATATATCTATTATAAAAATTCAGTCTTCTATTAATATAAATAATATACGTGACTCTGGTTATCATTTGATATCACACTGAGGAGAAAATATTGTAATACGAATAGAAAATAATTATATAATATAATAATATTATATTACTCATAAATTTCGAGATATTAATATTACGCGTATAAATATATATATTAGATAATGAGGTATTCATAACGGTAAGCTCCTTACCATATCATATATATAATCTACTATCATTTCGATTATAGAAAGTAAATTAATAGATATAAATATAGGTCTTTAGAAATCATATTGGAATATAATCTTATATATATAGTATGTATTTAAGTATATATAGACTATAATAACTCATTAAGGGTATAATTTCATAAGTTATGTATAGATATGTAGTATAATTATATATAATATGGTGAGGGATTAATAATATTACGTCACCCCGATGAGTAAGCGAATGTAGTGAAATGTATTATTACATTTCATAGAAAAGAAATGCATAGGAATGGAAAGGAATTTAACACGAGATACTCTACAAAACAGTCGGAGTCATTTTGTCGTAGTGAATGTGTCACGAAGTGCGTGAAGAGCAAAGATTAGGCAGTTAAACTTATTAAGGTGAGTTTATACCATCGAGAGAAGCTGAGTGTAATAGTGGAGGCAAAAACACAAACTAAACAAACAAAAATCAGAAAAATAAAGAGCGCGTGGTATGATCTCACATATTTTTAAAAAAGATCTTTTCACATTCCATTCTTTGTAAAGCTCACCTAGTCATGATAATAAGAAACACATGGAGAGAGCGTATGACAATTTTTAGCAGTGAATTATTTAGAATTCTTAATGATTAATATATATACATAATCCGCGACTATCTACTCACTATTATAGTAAAAGATAACTTGGCATCCGTATAGAGTACATGTCAATTGAGATAGTCCGCGATAGATATAAGCACTGTTTAGAATCACACTTAACGAATTGGAATTAAGTTTGTAGAATGATTGTAAGTTTAATTATATGTAAAATGATATGAGCAAATCTCAGTCGTGATAATGGAACTCACTATAAGATATATTAACGATTATTCTTAGCTATTATCTAGAGCGTCACTCTTATATCACTACTGTAGAGTAGGGGTACGTTGCCTATATATATATATATATATTACCACAAAATTTTATAAAATAATATGTATTCAGTGTAAGAAATAGATTGGAATATTATGAGAGACAGGATTTGAAGGAAGTACGGAGTCGTAGAGTACTCACTAGAGAGACGGGATATGGAGGTCGATTCTGAGGCAGTACTGGAGTCGGTAGTCGATTCGTTTCGAGTGTAGATCCAGGGATCCATATTACCTAGTACCGAGATGAGGAGGTGTCCGCTTCCTAGGATAAAAGTAAGTAATAGAAGTAATTAGCAATGGATATGTAAAAACAGAGGAAGTAGAGGAAGAAGAAAAATATAGTGAAATACTTATGATTTAAACTGTTATAAGGCTGGAACAGAAAAATAATAAGGAGGATAGGTTAAGAAAGGAAGAAAGGGAGGTAAGAGATCGATAATGAAATGAAGGGTAAAAGGAGAAAGGATTTACATGAAATTCGTAGTTGGCATACCTATAGGTGCTAGAGGAAGCCGGTTGATAGTCAGTAGTTCTTGAGTACTAGATGATTATAAAAGTCGTATAATACAACAAATTAGTAATATTTAATATATATATATATATATCATTATGGTAGTCCTTTAAAATATATACTTTGATGATTAATCTAATGAAAAAGGTAGTTAAGAGTGATTTCACTGAAAATTAATTAGGGTTATAAAAGGTTCACCGTTAATAGTGAGTGTATAAGGACCCCCCATAAGTAGGATCCTCGACTGAAAATATAAATGAAGCACAGTATAGTGCAAAAACAGTAAGGTTTGAATAGGATGATAGAAACGTGCTTAACAGAGTGGATTTTAGATCAAACTGAAATAATGAGAAGGTAGGGAGGATAAGCGAGAGAGATGTTAAGATAGTGAGGGGTCAAAAGAAAGGAGATATATGAAATGGATGACAGATATGCGTTATGACCGCACCTCTTGTCTTGTTTTGGCGCGAGTCGTTCCTGGGTGGCGCAATAGGACCCAATGAGTTATGGAAACTTATATCATTTTGTCTCGCTATAGAATCAAAACTATGAGGTTCTTTTGTCAGAGAGTACATTGTATATAAATATATATTAGATTTAATATATATTGGTCTGTAGATTTTCGAAAATAATGGTTACAGAACCATAAAATGAATAAAATATAAAAATAATAATATAAATATAATAAAATAAAAATATAATAATATAATAATTTACTATAAATGTTTTTTAAATGTTTATATATTATAAACTTATAACAAATTTACGTTTTTTAACATACCTCTAAAAAGTACAATGTATAAAATTACTACTTAAATCAAAACCACCACCAGCCCTATACCCTCACTGCCATCAAATATCACTACTCTACTTATGAACACTAAATATACTTGATGAATCTTAAAATTGAATTACTATTGATTAAAGGTTCACATTTTACGATGGATACTAATTTATATTCAATAAACATAAACATTGAAAATCAAGTCTATTATAGGCACATATATATAATACATTATCAAACTATATATCAATATTATAATAAATGCTTATATATATAATATATAGACGTATAACAATAGTGATTATTTCACACATTAATTAAAAAAAGCTTTACTTATAAGTCACATCAATCTATACTTAAATAGAATATATATAACCATATATATATATATATATATATATACTAAACTAGAGAAATTAGCCCATCTTATAAATACTAAGTAACAAATGTGAGTATTATACTAGTTATTAACTATAAGGACCTACTTAACTTAAACACCTAATAGATATATATAAGTATAACTATAACTACATATATAACACCCTATAAAAAATAACGTAACTTTAATTCACACACTATTATATATACACACTGTCAATAGCCTGGTCTTCTATAACAATATAAAATGTAATTTACATTAACTATAGTGATAATAATGTAACAAAATAATTACCATAATCACTGTGGTGTAATTTATATCAATATTAAATAAACACAATGAGGAATTAACTCTAAACGTATATAACAATAAGTTATACATAATTAAATAAATGTCATCAATATAACATTATCAGAACTAAGTGAAATATTATATTGTTTAACTATTTTTTTATGACAGGCTCTGAAATCCAAACCCGCACTCACATCGCTAAGCAGGAAGTGACAGAGGCGCCTATTCAAGGAGGCGGGTGTTACCGCCTGTAGATGTGGATCACTACTAATGTAGTTTTGATACAAATATAGATTTCACAATACAACCTTAACAGCACTAAATTATACCAATTTCATGCAGATCTACTTATAGAGAAACTTTAAAATAAGTTCCAATGGTAAGAAGTTTTTACATCAATATAACTACTTATTATATACTCATATAGGGTTAATTGTATGAAACTTCTTCCATGAACCAGTAAGAAGTATTTTAGTAAAACATCATTCGTAAATTGACTTGCTAATGTAAAGTTATCATTTGAGATGCTATTATATATAATATTTTATACTACTAACTATACCTCACATATACGAATCTACTATCTATTAATAGTCTATATCATTAACATATATCCGTATGAGGGTTAGGAATACAATTTTCACTTTTTTATGTACACGTAACATATTAGAGAATTATTACCAATCCATCATATATTTGTAAACATAGACTCTAATTATAGGTATATAATTCAATCGATATGTAGTATTTTAGATATATCAATTTCACTTTTATGGTGATAGATACAGAATATATATATATATCCACTCATGAACTGGAATACATATCTATGTAAAATAATAGTCCTCGCATAAATGAGGATCAATTCGTATAAGGAGCAAAATAGAAGAGGTCATCAAATATATAATATATACTCACAAAACTAACATATGCGAATAAATGCTTACTGCAGAAATTCGTAGTATTGGGATTAGGTTTTAACACATACTTGCTTTCTTTAAGAAACATGTTAACTAGAGAGAATTCTTTGCTTGGCATCTTTCAAACTTCGCAAAATTACAGTAAAGTAAACGTAATATCTATATGCATTCCGAGTTTCCAGAGGTGTCGTGATTAGTGAAGAGCCTTAATTGATTTGTCACGAGATACTTTAGGTGTATTTACACTATTCTCGTTAGAGATGTTTCAACATTTATACAGAGATAGCGATTTAAACAATCTATACGAACCATACTATCAATATACTACTAAGCATTAGTCGAAAACTAACTTGTGAGAGTATTAACAACAACCAACACAAGAGAGATCATTCTGACAGATAAGCCATATAATTATAGAAGTTTTTAGTTCTATTATTTGTATCTATTTATACACGCAAAAACTTCATTGATTGAGATATTGAGATAGAAAAAGCAATAATTAGAACAGTTTAGACATTTGGAGAGAGATATCTTGAGATAGTTGCACAAACATGATTAAGTACATCTTGTACACAGCGTTCTCTAGGTCAAAAGCTAATCTAGGGACTCTTCTTTATATCAATATCGATATTCTATATCTTACTCTCAATTATTTTCAATCATCTCGTGTTGTGGTTAACACTAAGCGATAATGAAATAATTCTCCATCAACAATCAGAGAGTTACTCATTTTACGTCGCCACTAACTCTCTATAATATAACTTAAAATAAACAGATAAGAATGGGTTCTAGTTTATTTTATATTTCATCATTGATTCTTAATTAAATAATTCGTTTAGTTGTGAAGTTGATTTTATAAACCTTTACATGGGTCATCAATACTTTCCACCAACGTACATTATAGGGGATTTAATTTCTTTGCCTTAAAGAGTTAACACTAAAAGCTAACACATATCATATCCATTCCGTATAGTAGTAAATAAACTCCAGGGGGAGTTGCTCTACTTAGTAATAATACTCATAACGCTTTTCAATGAGGTAATAAACATGAATTTTAATTAATCCTTACTACTAAATATATATAAATATATATTTTTATATAGATATATATATATGCTACCTTATACAGGAAAAATTAATAATATTTTCAAAAACTATATGTATTATAGATATTAAGCATACAGCGCTAATATCAATATAGCAGATAGCGATTTGAATATAGCATACTATGTTATAATCAACTGAGTTATTAAGCAACCTACTTATGAGATCTACTATACCTAAAGAGAGTATATGTATTCAGCAGAAGAGTATAAAGCCACTTGACGTAAGTGTAAAATATTTATCTACTGCATATTTGATAATACTACACATGCAATAGCAGGTGTTCCAATTCAGTTGTAATTGAGGGTCTTGGTTAATTATTGTAAGATTATACAGGTCATCCTTTGAGTATTGCTATATGTCACCATCGTGTTATCAGTCAGAATGACCTCACGTTCGCATTAAGCAGTACAATATTGAAATAAGCTCAATATCATCACACTTTTAATTTTAATATTAGGACTTTAAAAAACAGTCGATTAAAAAACATATAAAGATTCTTTGTAGGGGGAGAAGCCATTCGTAGACTTTCCAGATACGCAACATCTCTCGGAATGGCAATCCCTTTTTCAAATCGGAGAGTGATCACTTTTACACAATGGACAATATGACGAATCGCCTGCCAGCATTTTCTGGCAGTAGGGTTAATATGGTTGGTTAGTCATTTCCAGGATAGTTCGTTGAGGTTTGGTTTATGACGTTATTAATAATAATTTTTAAGATCTCACTATGTGAACGTATGTTTAAGGATTGAGAAACAACTCAAAGTGACATTTGAATATATCTTATAATATCTTATTTGTCCGGGGCTGGTGAATTAGAGACCGGTCAGATCCTTATTAAAGTTATTACGTGTTATAACCAATGTATATGGAATTTCTGTATTTTCTAACTTTCGAGTAACTCTCGAGATTTAAATTGGTATTTATTTAGTCTAGTGGTGATGTTTGGTCACATATTGATTTTTGATGAGTAATTGGGTGTTGCGATTGGATGGTACGAGATACAGTTGCGCTACGTGAAAGTTCATAACTAGTTAGAGATTCGCTCGAGCGATTAAAAATCTGCATTGTGTTGAGTTACATTGCGCATCGTGTGTACACTAACAAATCAGTGTTATTATCGTTCTAGATTTGTTCTATTCTACGCCAATATAATTTAATAGCGACCAAATTGTAAGACCGTGGATCTCTGATATAATATCGTCACACTCGTGTTAAAATTATAGATCAGTTTCTTTGTTATAGGTGAGAGGGTTTGAGAAGGAGGGGCGATGTGAGCTAGTGAGACATAACGCTTAAATAACGTCGATTTTAATATGATTGACATTTGGTACGCTGATGAGGAGATTCTAATTTCATGCTTACGAGGTAGGATTGTTGTAAAGAAAGGGGCTCTAGAAAAAAAGTTTTCTCGAGAGAAGTTTTCGCCATGTATCTTATTTGTTTGTGTTATAAAAGTTTTTTTTGGCTTTTTTGTATGCCAGTTGAGTTAATGTAATCATAGGGGAGAGTATTTGTAGTTTTGGTGAGAACCTGATAGCTATGCTAGAAATTTGTTTCGAATTTAAGCTGGTTATGGAGAGCATTTCTTAGGTTGCTTCAGTAGGATAATAGACTTCGCTGCAGCAGTGGCTATTTTTGAGTGCCCTTCTGCTGGAGTGGGCCATGAGTAACAGTTAGGGTATAGATATTATAGCAGTAGGGCAGGTGGCAAACTGTTTTAGATTTTCTATTTAAAGGCATACACGCCATCATGAGCTGTAGGTGAGATTAGGCGAGGTGAAAGTCATGTCCCAATTGAGAGGAGAGTCGTATAGCCACAAATCTGGGATAGAAGTGCACATTTTATGCGTGATAAGTGCAGTGAGATAGTCAATCGATATGACGGGAGTATGTTGTTTATACAAGGTTGAGAGAATGTCCTGTAGATTTGGAGTTTCGGTGGATGATGAAGGGGATGCGCGCAGCAAACACTATGGGGTGTTGAACATAACGCCGACTGAATGAGAGAGTTTGTAATTGAGTGGAATGTGGGGCAGGTAAAAGAACCTCTTGTGTGACTGAAGCCCTTCACGCATGATAATATCCATAAAATACTAATTTGCTAATGGGTGAGGTGAGAGGGGGAACCCATTGCAGTCCTTCAGGGTCTGCTTATAAGAATTTTCCATTGAACGTGAAGAAATTATGGTTTAATGTGAGAGTTATAAGTTTTTTATTAGAGAAAGGGTTGAGAGAGGTTGACTTGATCTGATTTAGGTACTGTTCAATGTAGATTTATGTGAAGGGGACAGGGACAAGAGGTAAATAGTGATTCAAATCCTCGTAAGGAGCTTATAATTGCAGCAACTGCCTATGTTTTGTACATGCTTTGTAAAAATCACTGCGCTTTTTTATTATGTGAAGGGGAAGGATTGAGCCTATGAGAGGTTTGAGAGTGGTAGAATAGACCGATAAGCAGATAAGTTTGTAAGAGTTAACGTAAACGAAACAAGTTGATGCCTCTGTGAAAACTAAGATAGGTGTCTTACAACGTGGAGCATAAAAGTTTTAAGAGTGTGATGCTCCATTTGGGTATTCTTCGCAAACACCAGAAGTGGGAAATATCAAGTCATGTAGGCTTATTTTCTTGTGTAATGAGGAGGGCTTAGGGTTCTTTTTTACACATAATGATTTTTAATCTGGACAAGTGAATCATATACTACCGAGAGTCTCTGGTTTTTTGGAGGTATTTTAACTATTCGTTAGCGATCGATTATGTTCCCGCATGTTAAATTTTGTTTTTCATATAATACATGTCATGATCGAACAATTTTAATTTCATAAATTGCATCAAATGTGAATGATTATATGTGATCCTAAACTCATCTTTGTTGGATCCATTCACCTTGTCCGAGCTGCGGGCATAATGAGACCAATATGAGATCGCCGGTTATTATTTTTAGGTTTTTTAGGGCTCAGCTATATTACATCATAAGTAAAGCTTATTTTTATATCCCCAAATCCCCGTCTATGCCGCGTTGCCACTGAGAGTTACTAAAGTAATTAATTACCCTTTAAGTACTCGCTCACGCGTTAGAGTTATATTCTTTACAAAAACTCATCATTTCTCTAACCAATCCAGTGCTAATTTCACCCTGTCATAGTAAATATTTTACCATAACGTACCTAATTACAGAATAAAACAGGGTTTCAATTAAGGGCAAGATCCAATTTTGGGCATTTTGGGCTGGGGCTGGCCCCCATTTTCACCCCACTAAAAATGGACACATAAAATTCGGAATTTTCCGCCGATTTTGTACTATAACATCACCAAACTATGCAGACTTTTTTTGGCCCTCTAACGTTGATTTCCGGTGTTTTTTCTGTGACTGTAGTCACTCTTTCAGAATTTTCAAATTTTCAAATTCATTTGAATTTGTTTCTGACATTTTTGGAGGCAACTTCCACAATTTTTTAACAAAATGACTCAAACTTAAAATATGCATAGATAAGTCCATTATCTAAAAAAGTACAGAAGTACTATTTTTCGACTTTTTGAGTTTTGTGCTCAGCGTCCCCCAATCCAAACCCATTTTTTTTTTGAATTTTGAAACTGAAAAATTGCGATAATTTTTTTTGTTCGTGCAGTGAATGAAATTTTCAGGGCTTATGTAGTCGGGGAGGTGCACTTTTTTACTTAGATTATTTTCTTGTTATATGAATTAGTTTTTGATTTGTTCTTTTGAACAAATTCTCAAAAAAAAATTTTTTAAATTTTAAAAATTTTCTTTTGAGTATAAAAAAAAATTATCTTGTGCATATCTTTCGACTACATATGCCCTCAAAATTTCATCCATCAACTTGAAACAGAAAAAAATTATCGCAATTTTTCATTTCAAAATTCAAAAAAAAAAAAATGGGTTTGGAAATTGGTGAACGCTGAGCCAAAAACTCAAAAGAATCGAAAAAGTACTTCTGTTCTTTTTTAGGTAATGACCTATCTATGGCATATTTCAATTTTGAAGTCATTTTTGTAAAAAATTTCTGGAAGTTGCGTTCGAGAATGTCAGCAGAAACAATGAATTTTCCATGAATTTGAAAAAATTGAAATTCTGAAAGAATGACTACAGTCACAGAAAAACACCGGAATACAACGTTTAAAGGGCAAAAAAAAAGCTACATTTTGTGTTTATATAAGTCAAAATCGGCTGAAATTCCGAATTTTAATGTCCATTTTTAGGTGGGGTGAAAATGGGGGCCAGCCCAGGCCTAAAACAGGTTTCATTTACCAAGAGTATCTAAAGCAAACACAACCACCTCCCGAGAGAAAACCCAGGAGGATGCGCCCCAAAGGGGGTGAATCTTGAGAGGGGGGATCACCCCGAAGGGTGTAAGCCGGCATTACCCCTCCGAGGAGGGGTAAAGGCCTCAGCCCGAAGGGCTGAGGCCCAGAGCCCGCTTTCCACCCCTTCGGGGTGATCCCCTCTCAGAATTCACACCCTTTCAGGGCGCATCCCTCTGGGTTTTCTCTCGGGAGGATGGTGTGTTGCTTTAGATACTCTTGGTTAATGAACCTGTTTATTCGTAGTTAGGTACGGTTATGTTAAATATTAATATGACGATGTGAAAATAACACTGATTGTTAGAGAATATGATGAAGTTTTTGTTAAGATATTACTGTGTTACCTGACGATGATGTGATAGAAACATGAACCTAGGTTAAGTTTTTGTTTAAGTACTGTGCAGGTTGTCCGAAATTTGTAATGTCTACGTTTATTCATCGTTCAAAATGATTGTTATACTCGGGACGTGTGACACTTTGATGAAGACAGTGTCATTCATAGGTCGAAGATGCTGGTATCTTTGATAGATTAATCACTTTGTTAAGGGATTTGTTAGATAATAACGTCTTTACCTGTTACATAAGGGCTCAGCCCAAAGGGCTGTGCCTTACGCTTACACCCTCATTCAGGGTACCCGAGATGGTCTTCGTGCATCTCCTCCGGGTGATCTCAAAGTAGTGCTTACGTGCTTCAGTCCTATCAAATCGCCTCTGTATGGATGGCTGTTGCTTAATCTAACAGTTTTGAAATGACTATTTATCTGAAAGGGGGCGGGGTCAAAATAGGGTAGGATAAAAAATATTTTCAGTTACTATGAATGCGTTAGGTATTTACAAGGGCACATCCCCCCTGGGTGTTTCTATTCGAACGGTTATGTGTTGCTTTAGATACTCTTGATTAATGAAAACTGTTTATTCGTAAGATAGGTACGTTATGTTAAATATGACAATGTGAAAATAACACCGATTTGTTAGAGAAATGATGATTTTGTAAGATAATTACTGTGTTAACCGACGATGATGTGTAGAAACGTGAGCCTAGATTAAGTTTTTTGGGGTAATGTTAGGTTTGCCCTAGAATTTGCTAATGTCTATGTTTAATCATAGTTCAAATGTTATACTTAAAACGAGTGACACTTTGATGAGATGGTGTTAATTCATAGGTCGAGATGCTGGTATCTTTGATAGATTGATCACTTTAAGGGATTTTGTTAGATATTACGTCTTTACCTGTTACATAAGGGCTCAGCTCAAAGGGCTGTGCCCTTACCGCTTACACTCCCCTTCGGGGTACCCGAGATGGTCTTCGTGCATCTTCTCTGGGGTGATCTCAAAGTAGTGCTTACAGGTGCTTACAGTGCATCAATCGCCTCTGTATGAATGCGCTGGTTGCTTAATCTAACATTTGAAAAATTATTTCTCTGAAAGGGGGGCGGAGGGTCTAAAATAGGGTAAGGAAAAAAAATATTTTACCTCATGAAAGCGCTAGGTGTTACAAGGAGCACATCCCCTGGGTTTTCTCTCGGAAGGTATGTGTTTGCTTTAGATACTCTTGATTAATGAAAACTGTTTTATTCGTAAGTTAGTACGTTATGTTAAATAAATATGACAATGGGAAAATAACACTGATTTGTTAGGAGAAATGATGAGTTTTTGTAAGTATACTGTGTAAACAACGATGATGTTTAGAAACGTGAGCCTAAGATAAGTTTTTGTTGAGTAATGTTAGGTTTGCCCCTAGAATTTTGGTAATGTTATGCTTATTCATAGTGGTTGGTATATAAAGAACTTATTTTGGGACTGTTATTGTTGTTGTTGTTGTTTGTGTTGTTGTGTTGTTGTTGTTGTTGTTGTTGTTGTTGTCTAAAGAGAATATATATAGCCTTTTGAACTGATATGGTTCGTTCGTGCATTGTATTCTTGTTTACTTTTCTGATTGGTTGAAAGAAAGAATCTCGTCACCTTTTGAGGCTGTTTATACATACGAATTTCGTCAGTAAGAAATTTTTCGCTGTGTTGGTATGATGACCTCTTCTGCTCCTACGATTGTCCTCTTTACGAGGACCTTTACATAAGTATTTCCAGTCAGGTGACTGATCATCACCAAAGTTGAAATTGATTCAAAACCCTCATACGGATCTATCATAGTCTGTTACACAACCGTATGAGGAATGGATCAATTTGTCAAAAGTGAAATTGAATTCCAACCTCCTACGGATGTATTGACTTGAAGGATTCGTATGAGGGTTGAAATATAGCATCAATGACTTCATTATCATTAGCAAGCATTTCGAATGATGTTTCAAGATCTCTTGGTTCATGGAAGAAGTTTTTCATCAATAACCTATATGAAGTAAAGGTTATTGATGAAAACTTCTTCCATGGACTTTTTAAGTTTCTCTACAGAGATATGCATTAAATGGATTAGTGCTGTAGGTTAAATGTGAATCTTTGTTAATGTTAGCAGTTTATTCTTGCTTAAGATGGGCATGGTTTGCCTTTGTACATTATATTCTTAGTTTCTGATAATGTTAAGTTGACTTTATTAATATGAAAACTTTGTTACGTTAGAGAATACTCATTGGTCTGTATGATAATTACACACGCTTATGGTAAATTTTGTTTACATATTACCATGTTAATGTAAAATTACATTGTTATGTTAGAGACAGGCTTGACAGAGGTGAATAAGTTACGTTTTTGGATGTTGGTTACTTTACTTCTGGTGTTAAGTGGTGACCTTTGTTAATGTTAAACATTTATTCTTGTTTAAGATGGGCTAAGTTTCTCGTTGTGGGTTATATTTGTAGTTCAGATGATGCTAAGTAAGCTTTTATTAATGTGAAAACTTTGTTACGTCGGCATATATTGGTTGATGTTTGTATAAAGAACTTGATTTTATGTTATGTTTATTGAAAATGATACTCGAAATGTGACCTTAATCAATAGATAAATAGATCACAGATGGTCGGAAGGGGTGGCAGGAGGGGGTTGGATGGTGGTTTTATTTAGTGATTTACTGCTTTAGGGTATGTAAAACGTAAATTTGTTAGTTATAAACATAAAAAAGAATAGAAAATTTTATTTATTTATTTTTTATTTATTTATTTTTTTTTCTGATGGTTCTGAAACCATTCATTTTCGAAATCAACAGGATCGAATACATATATAAAGACACCAACATTGCATCATACACAAATATTTAATAACTCGCACGCACCGGAGCCAACACCGGTCATCTGTCACATTCTACTCCTCTGATCAGACTCCTTCTTCATTCTTTCCTCCTTTTCATCTTTCATCCTTCTTTCTTCCTCCTTCACCTCTGTTTTTGCACTCTGTGCTCTTTTTTTCAATCGGGACCCCCCTAATAGGGAGGGTCCTAGACCCCTATACGGACTTATAACCCTAATATTCGAACTCTACGACCTCGATAACACATATAAGGACACCAACATTGTTGTTATACGACTGTTTATTAACTCGGCACCGCACCGGCTCCAGCACCGGTGCCACTACCGATTCTGAATCCTTCCTCAGACTCCTCCTCATTCTTCATCCTTCCTCCTTTCTCCTTCTCCTTCTTCTTCTCCCTTCTTCTATTCCTTTTCTTCTTCTTTCCTCCTCCTCCTCTGTTTTGCATTCCATGCATTTCTTCTTTTTCTTTTTTCAGGAAGGGACCCTCCTCCGGCGGGTCCCTGGACTCCGAAACCGAATCCGACTCCGACTCCGTCTCCGAATCCGACTCCAACTCCGTCTCCGTCTCCGACTCCGTCTCCGACTCCGTCTCCTTCAACCTGCAACCTGTCTCCAAGTTTCAATCTTCTACGATCATTTTTAATTTTTTGTAGGGCAACGTCCCCCCTTCCAGGGGAGGACGCAGAGAAACGTAATCTCGTCTCCGACGAGATTGCGTCATCATATAACTCACATCCAAATTTCATTCCAATTCGTTAAGTCTAACAGGGCTTTCAGAACGAATTTGACCTTGGCGCTAAGGGGGTAGCACCCCCTTAGGGGTGACCTACGGTCACCAAAAATCGCCTGTGGTCCACCTGCTCGATTGGAAATCGTTAAGCCTAATCTTTGCTCACCCGACACACACACACAAGGGCGTAGCGTTATATTTCACCTTCGCTCTCGGGGGCGACCCCCCTCTATATACATCCTACAGACTTGAAATTTACCCTGTTTCGTCCTTAACACATATATAGATTATATTCCAAGTTTCAGACCTATATCTCTATTCCTTCATATCGAAAAGGGTGGAGGAGCTCCGGTTGGCCCATCACTACAGCGATTAATCGAATGATAATTATTGTAATTATTTTCTTTCGATTACATTTTCAGTGCTAAATGACAACCAGAGCACGTAGAAAGACGATTTAAAGATCGATTTAGGGGTAATCGATTATGATAAATCGATTGGAATTATCAAAAATGATCTATCGATCATTTAAAACCTTCTAGGAACCAAAAAGCCCCTTTTGAGGGACCCCGTCCCCACTTCTGGGGCTTAAAATCCTTGAGTTCAGGCTCAAAACCTCGGAAGTCGGTCTTCCAGACCTTAAATTCGGTCTCACCGATTAAAAACCCTAGGTTTAACGTATCAAACGTCAAAATCTGATGAAATTATGGAAATTTCCAAGTCAGCCTGCCGACATGACTGAATTTCCAAAAACCGTTCCAATGGTTTTCTAGTCTTTGCTTCGCCGTGAAGGGCTGAAAATGCGGGAAAATCCCCCAAATCCTCCGGAGTTGGGGATCTTGGCCTGGATTATGGACAAAAACGTTAAAAAGTAGTTAAAAAAGTACTAAAAATGCTAAAAAAGGACAAATTTAACGGATTAGGTTGCCCTTTTAGGAACCAAAAAACCCCCTCTGGGGGCTCTGCCCTATTTTGGGAGGCTCCTCCGGCCAAAGGAATACCATAGGGTAAACCACAAAGATGGTAGGAGTCGGGGGTCTCTCGGCAGTTTTCCGTCAGTTGTCCACCCTATACTACTTTATATATATATATATATATAATATATATATATATATATATATATATAAGTTATATATATATAATATTATATATATATATATATATATTATATATATATATATATATATATATATATATATATATATATTAAATATATCGTTAGTATCCCCAGAACTGAGGGCGGAGTGCGCAAACATGAAAAGCAAACAAAATAGCCAAGTAGAAAAACATGACCTGAGCCGAAGCATATAGACCCGTACACCCTCCTCTCATACCCTCAAGTACGAGACCGTCAAGGCGAAAATAAGTCCTGAAGCTTCACAAGAACGTGACGGTCATCCACTATGGTATTTCGTTAATGTGATGGATCATCTCCTGTACCACGTCCACAACCATTCACACTCACAAGACTGCGTCATTTACTATTATAATGCGCCAATCTTCTCGCTTGGTCTAAATTCAAGTTCTTTCCTTCAGACACTCTCTAACTGACTTAATCCATTTTTTATTTTGTCTCCCAACCGGTCGATGATCAACACATTCATCTCTAAACACTACACGCGCTTAACCAACCGACTATCATCCATTCTTTCCAATTAGCCAAATCACCTTAAAACACTCTCATTATTCTATAATTCATGTCTTTCTTCGCACCACACAGCTTCTTAACACGATAAATTCTCATTTTATCATTTTTTTCTCACACCTAACACGCCCCTAAAATTAACCATCTGAGCAGGTTGTACCTTTGATCTATACCTCTTCTTATACGCCATAGTTCCACTACTATACGGTAATACCAATAACAACATACCCTCATGCAAAACCATAAGTTACTCAAAAATTAGTCGCTTTGCATTCACCAAGGATTTAATTGCTCCAGCCACCTTATTACCGTTCATAACTTTCCTACTACACTCTGCACATTACCTTACCCTTGTGTATATATATATATATATATATATATATATATATATATATATATATATATATATATATATATATATATATATATATAATATATATATATATATATATATATATATATATATAAATATATAATAACATATATATATATATATATATATATATATATATATATATATAATATGTATAATATATATATATAACTTCTTCTTCTTATCAATAATATATAATAATAATATATATATGTTTATAATAATAATAATAATAATAATAATATATATAACTATATAATATAATAATAATAATAATAATATATAATAATAATAATAACAATAATAATATATATATATAATATATATATATATATATACGCACACCAAGATCTACATCGATAAATCTCTTTCACTCAGACGAAAGGTTAAAATATATATATATATATATATATATATATATCAACCCTTGAAGAGTTGGATACAGTGGTAATAAAAAGGGGTAATTACTTCTTATTTTTATTTCTAAGACTAATTAAATCAAATAGTAAATAATGGTATCAGTGTTTAAAACAATTAATAATGCAATCAATCCCATTAATTAACACAATGGGCCAGTTCCACAGGCATTAATAATATAGGTGAAAGTTAACACAATAATTTCTACGACCAAACACAATTTTCCGGTCTTTTAACAAGCCGATGTTTAACACAACCTCTCTTCTTATAACGTGAGGTCCTAACGCATCTCTCTTCTTATAATCTGAGACGCTAACTGACTCGCTCTCCTTACTTCATACCCCAGGCACTCCGTTGGACGCACGTTTCCGCGGCTGCCCATCACATTTGAAAGTGCCCTCACAAAAGAGTCGTTAAATATTTCTCTTATACAATGAAATAATAATTAAAATTTAATGTACGGATGCATATATCAAGTATACATAGTTATTATAGTGAGGGTAGGGAAACCTGCCCTTACACGTTTTTTTTTTTTTTTTTTTAGTAGTAATTTCGTTACTGTTGAAATTCAAAATTTTATTTCTACAATACTATTAAAACAAAATATATATAAACAGACCTTATTAATTCTACAATATCCCATTACAAAATTGATTTCGTTTTTATAACCTCTATTATATAACATAAGACCGCCTTCAATTTGTTTATTTCGATCTTCACGCCATGAGAGTTATTATAAAGTATTCATAATTCATTAAGGCCCTTCTTACAATGTACTTTCCGCCAATAGCGTCAGAGAGAGGGAAGAAGATAAAATTTATCCCACTAAAGCAAGATAAAGGTAAGAGCGAATTTCGCACTTGGCGTAAGAAGACAGAAGCTTCATTATCTATCGAAACGTTACGGTTTGTTTCGGGGTCAAGCATGTAATTATAATTGAAGTCAATAATGAACCCATATTTCTCCAAAAAAGACATCCCCAGAATATTGAAATTGACCTCTGCAGCGAATGCGTACAATTCATATTGCCTTCCAAGCCCAATGTCAATTTTAATTAATTTCTTATTATAAATAGATATCAATGTTCCGTTAGCTGCTGTCACAGAACCCATTATACCCCCACTCCTATCTGCCTCTGAAGGTCGTATTAAATTTAAAGAACTTCCCCAATCTAGTAAATAACTATTATTACTTCTCCTATCCGTAATAGAGTAAAACTTCATAAAAGCCGCTCTCTTTGCAATCATCGCAGTTCCAACATTAACACAATTTTTCTTTAAAAAGGTCGTATCCCTCTCACTCCCAAAATTTATCCAATTAACACCATCATAATCGTCGCTATCATCATCATTATTATTATTATTATTATTATTATTATTATTATTATTATTATTATTATTATTATTATTATTATTATTATTATTATTATTATTATTACTACTACTATTATCGCTTTTATTATTATTATTATTATTATTATTATTATTATTATTATTATTATTATTATTATTATTATTATTATTATTATTATTATTATTATTATTATTATTATTATTATCATTATATTTTTCATTATTATTATTATTATTTTTATTATTATTATTATTATTATTATTATTATTATTATTATTATTATTATTATTATTATTATTATTATTATTATTATTATCCTCATCATTACTGGCAGAATAGTAATCCAATGCTCTACGCTCTTCCTCGATCCTCTCCTGGGCATTTAAGTCACAAGCGCTGATACTCTTCTTAATTTCAGTCACTCCAGATATTTTAAATATCCCATTTTCTACATCTGTACTCAAGCCAGCACTCTGCTCTGCATGCGTAGAGGCACAAACTAAAATAAAGTCAGACTCGGTTTCCGTAATTTCTCCTGTCTCAGCAGGGGAATGAATTGGTTCATTGGGGGGAACGACCACTCCCCCACCAGAGTCACTTTCTGTGATAGCAGCTACAGCAAGATCACTAACATCCTCGTCCCCAATTTCGTTATCGTAATTAAAAGTTCTATTACTAGCATGCTCATTATTACAGTCAGTATTTCTAACATATTTATACCTATTATTATAATATGCGTTTCTATTATAATTATAATTATTACAAATACCATTATGAGTCACATTTCTATTATTATAATTATTACCATAGTTTGCAACCCTACTCCATTTATAATTAACACCTCTATTATGCCCATAATTATAATTATTAAAATTACCTCTTCTGTAGCAGGCATTTCTAAAATCGTTAGTGTAATATTTTCTTCGTTGACGGAAAACATTCCCCCCTCCCCCTGGATATTTTGAATAACCCCCATAAGTAAAACCCCTAAAATTCCTAGAACGAACATCATCAGAATTGTTATTTATTCTAGGTTTATTAAAATGTCTGTAATTATTAACCCTTTAAGTCCTGAATTATGAAAAAATTGTACGAAAATTATTTCCTTGCATATTCAAGGTGAATAGGACCCTTATAAAACATTAGAACTGTTTTTGAAAAAAAATTACATTTTTTAGTGCCAAAATAATAAAAACAGTCTGGTATTCAGTGGACTTAGAGTATATTTTAAAATCTTTGGCACTCTAGCAATAATTTGGCTATAATACTGTAAATTACTAACTAAAACATGCAAATTAAGTATAAATAAATAGAATAATGTATAGTTTTTGAATTTTTATATAAAAATAATTTGTACATATGAAATATGAAATATAAAATGCATTTTTATATAATAATAATAATAATAATATATGTAATAATAATAATAATATATATAATATATATATTTATAATAATAATAATATATATATATGTAATAATAATATATATATATATATATATATATATTATATTTCTTCAACTAATAATAATAATAATAATATATATATTAATATATATATAATAATATAATAATATACATATAATAACCAATAACTATATATATAATATATAATAATAATAATATAATATATATATATTTATAATAATAATAATATATGTAATAATATAACTAATAATATAATATATATGTAATATATATGTATGTATATATGTAATAATAATAATATATGTAGCTATAATATAATAATATAATACATATAACTAATATAATAATAATAATAATATAATAATATAATATAATATAATAATATATATGTATATATATGTAATAATAATAATATATATAATATATAATATATATATATAATATAATATATATATATAATAATATATATATATTTCTTTTCATAGATGAATTCAGTTGCTAAAAATAACTTTATCTTCATCAAATGTAATATATAAATATATATATATATATATATATATATATATATATATATATATATATATATATAATAATATATATATATATATATATATATATATATATATATATATAATATATATATATATATATATATATATATATATATATATAATAATAATATTATATATATATAAGAGGCATAGGTAGAGAGAGGTTAAAACAAGACTAGACTAATGCTTATGATATTGAACAAAGAACGTGGTATTTTGTTGCCGAGGGAGGAGGCAAAGATGAACTTTGCATTTTTCGCACATGACTGACATCTTGAGCTTTTTGCAAAGTTTGCAAGTTTTCCTCCCCTCTGTAACTACTGGTCAGTGGGAAAAGTTGTCATACCTGACACATTGTGCGGGAGAATATTCTCTGTTTTGACCTCTGTTTTCTCGTTCTGCCATTGCTCTGGCCGCGGCCCTGTTTCGAAGGTCTTCCTTACGGGGTGCCACTACTCCTACAATTCATAAGCCCATCCGCTATGTCCGTTTTGAAATCGACTAGTGGCATGATGTTCTTTTTGAGGAGACCTTTGCTCACATGGACCCTCCGGTATAACAGCCAGGCATTGACAACGCTAAGGTTCAACAAATAATAAAAGATACGAGTGTACCATTTTCTGGACTTGAAGTTGATCCGGTATAGCTCAATGAGCATATCCGCCAGATCAACTCCGCCCATCTTGTTGTATTCCTGTACAACAAATGGCCTCTCGATATCAACATATTTGTTTTCCTTAGCTTCCCACCTGCAGCACCTATCGTGTGGTTCAATACCAGCATAATTGGATAATAGGTGTACCAACTTGTTATCATACCAACGTATGGCAACACAATCAGTAACTCTATCAACCCAATCATCATAGCTTCCCCTTCCCTCTCTCTTCAGATCTTTTTCATCCTTGTATGTGATTCCTTTCAGTCGATTTGGGCACACAGTTGATGCAAAGAGAATCCCCTTCTCCCTCAAAACACCTGCCAAATCCAT
>JABUQX010138732.1:0-2500 GCA_015478945.1 Trachelipus rathkii
GATGGCGCTACGGTTCGTTCAGATGTTTGCGTTTTCGCATTTGTAATGCGCTTTCGCGTTTTCATTACATATATATATATATATATATATATATATATATATATATATATATATATATATATATATATATATATATATATATATATATATATTTATAAATATATTATATATATATATATATATATGTATAATTCATTTTAAACGAATTGTGAATCTTGTAATTTTTCCCATTATTTGAATTATATTTGTATTATTACAAGAGCAATTCCGATTCCATTTTTCATGTCTTTTCAGTTTTCTTTTCGGTTCCATTGTTTTCTTTTTTGTTTTCTTTTCGTTTTCTTTTCGTTTTCTTTGTCCTCTTTCCCTCTTTCTCCTTCTTAGGTCTGCTTTATCGCTTTTAAATGTGATTATATCGTGCTATTCACACCAGTTTTGTTCCTGATTTATGGCAGATACATTTACATACAATAATAGGCGACAAATTTTACGCATAAAAGTCGCCGTTTTGGCTTTTTTCACGCAATATTTGGGCGTTTTATTTTGTTTTTTTTTTTTTTTTTTTTTGGGGGGAGAGGGTGACATTTTTTATCTTTTATTTGAACTTTTTTTTTAATATTGGAAAACGAGAAAGATTGCCTTTGGTTCTTACGATTAAATTCTAATTTATTTATTAATTTATTTATTCAAATATAGATATTAAATACATATTCCTAGCTCATTATATATATATATATATATATATATATATATATATATATATATATATATTTATATATATATATATACTATATATATATATATTTATAAATATTTTAATATATCTATATATATATATATATATATATATATAAATATATAAATTAGTGGTCACAGGATCCGACTCTGTACCAGCAAGACTATTTTCAAGATCCGGCTTCTGGTCTGCCAGGGTTTTCTTAAAAGACGCTAAATATTTTAGCTACGTACAGGATAATCCATTTATTAGCTTGAGAAATATTTAGCTTTAATTTCCTATATAACTAAGAAGTAATGGATGATGAATCAACTAAGAAATAATGGATAATAATGAATCAACTAAGAAATAATGGATAATAATGGATAAAACACCAAAATAGCGCTCGGTAGCTCAGCGGTAGAGCACTCTTCGTGAGAGACCCGCAGGTTCGTCATTGGTCGGGCTTGTGAACGTGAGCTGTTCTCTTCTTGGCTTCATCTTGTTCAGAAATAAAATTTGAGCATCCCCCCCCTCCCTAGATTAGGACTGTGCCCGTGAGCGGTGGTGTAAGAAATTTTTATTTTGTGATGCAAATTACCGTGCATAAATGTTAAAGATATTATGCTGAAAAAATATTCATAAAAAATGTAATAGATATTTATTTGTGGGTGGCAGGTTGATTGTTAAATTCAATATATTGTCGAAATTGAAAATATGCTGCAATTTATTTAATATTAATCCAATTTTTACGAACTTTTCAGCGCAGATACAATATGGTGAGTTACGAAACTTCGATTTAGAGCATTTTCCTGTATACCTAACCATATGACGTCTTGTTCCAATTTGAATGAACTGGATCACAAAACAAACAAAAAAAAAGCTCGTGTCAAAAAAAAAATCCACTCCAACATCAATTGTCCATTTATTCCTATTTCATTCTGTTCTCTCTCTCTCTCTCTCTCTCTCTCCTCTCTCTCTCTCTTTCTCTCTCTCTCTCTCTCTCTCTCTCTCTCTCTCTCCATATATATATATATATATATATATATATATATATATATATATATATATATATATATATATATTTATATTATATATATATATATATATATATATATTCCTATACCTAGCCATTTTTACCTCCGGGAAAATCATTGTACTGAGCTGGTTATTCAGTTGGGGACGGCATGTTCATAGATCAAATAAATGGTCACGTATGTAAAAAAAATTCCTAAATAAAAGTTGTGTAACTGGTCAAAATCTATCTACTTAATCTATAATTATAATAAAAAAAAAATTTTTAAATTAGAGATAATTTTTAATTCCGACACTGCCAAATATGACAAAAAAACTAACAGATTTTATTTTTGAATATTTGAAGACATATACCTATTTTTTTTTTTTTTTTTTTTTTTTGAGAGAGAGAGAGAGAGAGAGAGAGAGAGAGAGGAGAGAGAGAGAGAGAGAGAGAGAGAACCGCTCAAAATTGCCCGTCCAAATTTTAACGAAATACCAAATTGTTAGATATACAGAAAAATGCTCTAAATTGAACTTCTTTACTCCTCCTGTTATATTTACTCCTAAAATTTAAAAAAAAAAAATCGGATGCAAATGAGAGAAAATTTTTCAATGTGGACAATTTTTTTTTTTTTTTTGAGATTCGTAAAAGTTAATACTCCTATTGTAATAATACTTAATTAAAAGGGAATTTTAATTTAATTTAATTTAATTTTAATCATAACTCATAAGTTATTTTATTAATTTTTAAAATTTTGTAAAAATGGA
>JABUQX010138732.1:7500-13051 GCA_015478945.1 Trachelipus rathkii
CACAAAATGCACATTTTAATTTTTTGATTTTTAGAAAATTGTACTCAGCAATTTAAAAAAAAAGAAAAAAAAAGTAGGTTTTGGAATTCAACATTGCTGAGCACAATTTTCCAAAACTCAAAAAACTAAAATGTGCATTTTTTGCGTAATAGACCCATCTATGACGCTAAAGTTTAAAAGTCATTTCGAAAAAGAATTGTAGAAGTTGATGCGAGAAAAAATGTCAAAAAAATTAGGTTCTGAAAATATGGCCGAAATAATGACTAGAGACACAGAAAACACCCGAAAATGACGTTTCAGAGTTAGCTGCGGTTTGCTTTTAACCCCATCAAAGTGTCTGGCAAAATAATCAATAGGTGGGGGGCCATAAATCCCCAATATTGGATCTTCCCTTTTTAATTAATTAAATCTATAACATTTATCAAGAATGTATATAAATAATTTTTTTTAATCGGCAATTACTATCGGAGCTAAATGTCAAACGGTTACTTTTACAGAAAAATGCTCTAAATCGAGGTTTTAGAATTCCAAAATAACAATTCTGAAAAAATTCATGAAAACTCCATGAATCGTAAAAAATAATTAGATTAAATTTAAAATTTTCACAATTTCTTTTAGTTTAATATTGAACTTATCCCTCAAGTTAATCACATTTTTTAATGTATGTATGTATGTATGTATGTATGTATGTATGTATGTATGTATGTATGTATGTATGTATGTATGTATGTATGTATGTATGTATGTATGTATGTATGTATGTATGTATGTATGTATGTATGTATGTATGTATGTATGTAATATTATTATTATGTATGTATGTATGTATATATTATTATGTATGTATGTATGTATGTATGTATGTATGTATGTATGTATGTATGTATGTATGTATGATAGTAAACTTAGTAAATTACATCGTTAAAAAAAACCACCTTATATAATTATCTAAAATTATATACAGAACATTTATAAACAATACAAAGATGCGTAAATTTCAATATCAGATGCATTTTAAATCGCCTAAAAAAATCTACAAAATTTATTAAAACAAAATTTCAGTAAATTTAAAGAAAAATCTCACAACAATCATTCATCTACTACATATATACATATAGAAATTTCTTACAGTTATATATGAAATAAAAGATAAATATCTCTAAAGTTATTATTCTGCATGAAACTAATTATACAGAATTTCAAGAATTTTTTTAAGTTACTTATAGAAAGATCCGGACAGAGGCAGGATATTGAAATGATATCCGACCGGAGCGGAGAAGGATACTCTTAAATCATTAATATATTATATATTATAATATATATATATAGTATATATATAATATATATTCATATGTATAGATAGACATGTATATGATTATATATATAATTATATATATATATGAGACGGAGGAGTCAGCGCAGACGGGGAACAGAGGGGGGGGGGGGGGGGGGGGGGGGGGGGGGGGGGGGGGGGGGTATGAAAATTTACCTCGCATTTTTAATGGTGCGTAATACAGGAGTTAAAGTACATAATCTTTCCCAAAGAAGGGATGCATCCGGGCAACATTATTACTAACAGCTCCACTAATTGCACTATCATATACAATGATTAAGTACAACAACTCCCACTTCTAGATAAACACCTACAGACCATACCTACTACCATATCCTGTTGTGCGGGGAGAAAAGAATTTCCCACATCGGAAGTCCCGCCGTGTCGCGTAGAAGTCGACTAAGGGGCGGTGGTTGTTGGGTTGGCTGCCCACTACCACTTATCTCTTTGCTAGGAATGCTGATGCATGCCTCGGAGAATGGTCGTGGAGATCGCCTATAGACCTTCTAACTTCGGCGATTGTATGAAATCGTATGGGTACATTGGAATGTCAGAGGAATAAAGAGGAAGAGAAAGAGGGAGAGAGGTGAAATGGATGTATTTATAATGGGAAAATTTGATATTTGCTCGCTGTGACTGGAACAAAGATGAAAGGAAAGGTGAAATTGAGTGGTGTGATGTGAAATGTGTGCGTGCTGTGTTGTGGAAGAGAATGAGAGAGGGAGAGAAGGAGTTGCAATTTTGATGAGTGACCTGTGGTAAAAAGCTATGGTAGACTTTGTGTGTGTGAGTTCTAGAATTTTAATGGTTAAATTTAGGTTTGAAAAGGATAGGTATGTGTGGTTGTGACGTATGGTCCATCTGAGGAAAACGTTGAAGAGAGTACGATTTTTGGGATAATTTGAATGATGTTCTGGATGGGGGTGAGTAGGAGTTCAGATTGATAGTGTTGGGGGACCTGAATGGGTTGGAATAGGTGATCAAAAAAAAGGGATGGTATACAGGTGGTTTTGGGGTGGCGGAGAAAATGAGAATGGTAGGAAGGTGATTGAGAATTTCTGTGAAGAGAGAGGTACTGTGTGTAAGTAATACTTTCTTTAAAAACACAAGAGGTATGCGCATGAAGTATAGACTAGAGGTTGGTATTTGTGTAGGTAGGATGGTATCGGGAAGTGAAAAAGTATGATTGATTTTTGTGTTGTGGAAGGAAGGACAGGTGAAAATGTTATGTTGGAGTGTTAAATCAGTGAGGGGTTTAGGAATGGGATTAGTCGGATCATTATGTTGTTCTAAGTTTAGATTAAGTTGTGGGGGCTTGGACTGGAGAGGAATGGAGAATTAAAATTAAGGTAAAATTAAGAGTGAGAAGTTGAAGTGAGCAAGAGAATAAGGAAAGTATGATAGAGCGCTCGCTAGTTAAATCGGTTTGAATGTGAATCAAAAGTTGATACTGAAACAAATCTGGGGCAATGATAAGGAAGCAATTGTTAGTAAGTGGGGCAAGGAAGGTGTGTGGATGTGCTTATAAGTAAGGAAGTAAGAATGTTACAGCGGGAATGGTGGAATGAAGAGGTGATCGGAAAGCGGTTAAGGTAAAAAAAAGGAGAAGCGTGGTTGAAATGTACTAAAGCAAATGATGAAGTTTTTCAAAAGAAAGATGCTTGAATTAATATAAAGGAAGAAAAGAATTACTAAAGAGTAGGGTGTTATACTAGGAGAAACGAGAAGGTAAATGAGACATTTGGATAGGAGGATAGGAATGAGGACCAATACATAGGAATAGGAAGCTTCTTCGTGGAAGGAGCGCGAAAGGTGTAAGATGGGGACGAATAGGGGAAAGTCTTTTAGAATATATGATGGGTGGTGTCTTTGTTAACTGATGAAAATGGATTGGGGGATGGTGGAAAAGAAACACTTTCGAATCTGCACAATATTGTAACATTATATGATGGGAAGGTGTTAGTTGGAATGTGTGGTGGTGTTGATGGTGGCAAGAAGAATGGTTTTTGGGGTATGAGGGTTATTATGTAGGAGGAGGTAATGGGAGTGGGTGAGAAAAGAAGTTTTGCAAGAAATGGTAAATCTGCAGGTAATAGATGAATTACTAGTGAAATTGAGAGGAGGCGAGATGGTGATTGATTTTGTATTTGAAGTTTGTAATAAAGCGTTTAATGGAGGGTATAGTTCCAAGGGATGGAGGAGAGCGGTAATAGTACCGCCTTGTATAAGGGTTAGGGAGAAGAGGGGAACTGTAGAAATTTAGGGGAATATAAGTTTATATTGAGTGTTGTAGGGAAGGTATATGCTGGTATTATGGTCGAAAGAGTGGCGGTTCGAGTGGACTGAGGGACTGGATTGGTGAATGAACAAGGTGGCGTTTAGGAGTGGTAGAGGATGTTGTGGATCAATCTTTACATTGAAATTGAAACAAATGATCTGAGAAATATGAAACGAAATAAGATATTATAGTTTAGGTTTATGGATTTCAAACAACAGGCAGTGCGCGTATGGGACAGTAGGTTATGGGAACTTTATGGAGGTTGTAGTGATATTATGGTGTTGGTGGTAGACTTTGATGGAATCAAAAGTATGTATGACGATAGTGAAGCGTGTGTAAGAATAATGGTGTCAAGTCGGTGATTGGTTTAGGAGTTAATAGCGGGGTGAGAAGGGTTTGTGTTATGTCTCCTTGGTTATTCAAATGTATATATGGATGGGTTATGAAAGAATTCGAGGTGGGGGGGATGGCAGGGAAATGGTGTTAGAAATGATGGAGAATGGAGAGGAGTGGAGGGTGCCCTACTATGTAATGCGGAGAGGATTTGGTGGTTCTGGTGTGGCGAAGTTTGAAGAGCAGTTTGAGAGATTGGTGGAGGAGATTTGGCAGGGTATGTAAAGAAGGGGTCTGAAAGTACGTAGATGATAAAGTAAGGTGTTTGGTTTGTGAAGTGAAGGACAGTACTCGTTGTTGAAGTATGTTAGATGAATGGAGCAGGTCGAGCAAGTGTTGAGTTAAAATATTAGGGTAGTGTTGGAGTGAAACGGAAACGGATGATGCAGTGTAGTAGGGAAAGTTGTGAATGGTGGTAGGTAAGGTGGCTGGTGCAATTAAAATGTTGGTGATGTTTTGAAGTAAAGGGATGCTAAGTCTTGGAGTTGCGTCTTAGGAGTCTTACAGTGTTTGAGGGTATGCTTGGTACCTTTGTTATTGTAAATGGTAAGGAGGTGAGACTATGGTCTGGAATAAGAAGTATCAGATCTAAGGGTATCTGTTCAGATGGCAATCTTAGGGGCATGCTAGGTGTGAAAGGAATTAATAAAGTGAGGAATTTTTGTGTATTTCGATGAACGTATTAGAGAGGTTGTGTGGTGTGACAGAAAGGGGTAGATGAGAGAATAATGAAAGTTATGTGTGAGATGGTTTGTCATAGGTGGGGTTAAAAGGAAATGAAATGAATAGTCGGTTGGTTATAGCGATATGTATAGTGAGAGTGTTGTTTGGGATCTGTGTGGAGAACCAGACCGGCTGGGAGAACCGAACGAAGAGAAGTGGATTGAGTCAGTAAAAAAACGAATGTTTTGAAGGAGAGAAATGTTGAGTTTGGGGAGAGGCGAGAATAAAGGTGCGT
Source organism: Trachelipus rathkii (assembly GCA_015478945.1). Taxonomy (NCBI): domain Eukaryota; kingdom Metazoa; phylum Arthropoda; class Malacostraca; order Isopoda; family Trachelipodidae; genus Trachelipus; species Trachelipus rathkii. Next base: position 12,463 of record JABUQX010138732.1, read on the forward strand.
GATAGGAGAGAATGTCGGGGTTTTGTGATGGGGCATGGTTGTGGTCCACTGGGCAGGGATGAAAACCCTTACAATGACGATTACCATATAGTGAGGGTGTCCGTATCGCGGTCACCCATGAATGCTTCCTAGGGTGGATTTTCTGTCTGCTGCGAGCTCTCACTAATTAATGGTCACAGAGGGGGCGGTAAGGCATTTGTCATACTCTCCTCGACGTTTTTCATGTTCTCCTACTGCTTTTCTATTTTCCGATGCCTTGTAGCGCCTCTTACGCCCAATCCTTGGGGCAGTTAAGAGGAAGCTGGAAGAAGAAAGATATATATATATATATGGTAGTATAGTATTATATATATATATATATAACTAGTATATATATATATATATATATGTATATATATATATAATAATATATTATTATATATATTATATATATATATATATATATATATATTATTAGTATGGTAAATACATTAAATATTCTAGTCAATAGTGAATGAAGGTAAGGAGGTTCTCTTAATTAAAACTTGCTCACGCGGCTTTGCCCTTGAACTCTGATCGCATTAGGTTGAAGACGAGCCACACACGGGGA
>JABUQX010138733.1:0-2500 GCA_015478945.1 Trachelipus rathkii
TTATTCTTATTTATTATGAGTTGACTGGGACATTCTAGAGGGGTCAATACGGCTTCTTAATTATTATTTTTAATTATTAATTATTATTGGTTGACTGGGACAGTCTAGAAGGGCCAATGCGGCTTCTTAAGTATATTCTCATTTATTTATTATGATATTTATTATGAGTTGACTGGGACATTTCTAGAGGGGCCAATGCAGCTTTTTTAATTATATTTTTATTGGTTTACACTGGGACAGTCTAAAAAGGCCCATGCGGCTTTAAATATTTATTCTTATTTATATGAGTTTTATTGGGACATTTCTAGCAGGCGTCAATTGCGGTTTCTTAATTATATTTCTTTAATTGATAAATTAATATATATTTATTAATTGGTTGACTGTCAGTCTAGATAGCTTATGCTTTCTTCTTAAGTATGTATTCTATTATTATTTATATGGGTTGACTTGGACATTCTAGGGGCCAATGTGGCTTCTTAATTTTTAATTTTTTATTGGTTGACTGGGACCGTCTAAAAAGGATCATACGGCTTCTTGTAATTATTCTTATTTATTATGGTTGACTGGAACATTCTAGAGAGGGTTAATGCAGTTTCTTAATTATTATTCAGAATTAACTCCTCAGGAAGCTGCATTGACCCTCTAGAATGTCCCAGTCAACCATTAATAAATAAGCAATAATACAAGAAGCCGCGATGGCCTTTTTAGGACTGTCCCAAAGTCAACCAAATAAAATTAATAATTAAGAAGCAGCATTGCCCCCTCTAGAATATCCCAATAAACACATAATAAGAATAAATTCAGGATGATACATAAAAAGCCACATAAGCCTATCAAAGACTGTCCCATTCAAATCATAAATTTGAAAATGATAATTTAAGCCACAAGGATCCCCCTAGAATTGTCCCAGTCAACTCATTAATAATATAAGAATAATACTTAAGAAGCCGCATGGCCTTTTTTAGACTGTCCCATTTTTTTTTAATAAAATTAATAATTGAGAAGCCGATTGGCCCCTCTAGAATGTCCCGGTAACCCATAAAAGTTATATTTAAGAATAATTTTTAATTAATTAATGTTATAATTTAGAATAGGCATTTATTAATTAAGAAGCCAATGCGGCGACCTTACCTACACTTTCCCAGTGCAACCAAACATCAATAATAATTTAGAATAATTAATTAAAAGAAAGTCGCATTGGGCCTCTCTAGATATTCCCAGTCAATCGCAAATTAAATTAATAAATTAAGGAATAATAATTCAGAAGCCGCATCTGGGCCTATCTTGACTGTTCCAGTCAACCCATAATAAGTTGAGATTGATTAGAATTTAATTATTCTTTAATTTATAATTATGGGTTGGACTGGGACATCTAGATAGGCCCATGCGGCTTCTAAATTATATTCTTATTTATTAATTTATGTTGGTTGACTGGGAGAGACTAGGTAGGCCTATGTGGCTTCTTAATTATAAATAATATTCATTAATTACATTAATTTATTATTTTAAAAATTATTCTTAATTTCTAAATTTTTATGAGTTGACTGGGACATCTAGAAGGACAATGCGGCTTCTCAATTATTAATTCTTATTGGTTTACTGGGAAAGTCTAAAAAGGACCATGCGGCTTTTTAAGTATTATTGTTATTTATTTTGAGTTGACTGGGACATTTTAGAGGGATTAATATAATGTGTTTCTAATTATTATTTTTTAATTATTATTGGTTGATTGGGACAGTCTAGATAGGCTTAAGCTGCTTCTTAAGTATTATAAATAATTTTATTATTTATTATGGTGTTGACTCGGACATTCTAGAGGGGCCAATGGCGGCTCTTAATTATTATTTTTTTTGGTGACTGGGAAAGTCTAAAAAGGACCATTCTGCTTCTTTAAATTATTCTTATTTTATTATTGAGTTGATGACATTCTAGGGTGGCCAATGCGGCTTCTTAATTATTATTTTTAATTATTAATTTATTGTAATCTGACAGTCTAGATAGGCCCATACGTCTTCTTTAAGTATATTCTTATTTATTATTTATTTATGGGTTGACTGGACATTCTAGAGGGGTCAATACGGCTTCTTTAATTATTAATTTTTATTGGTTGACTGGACAGTCTAAAATTACCATGCGGCTTCTTAAGTATTGCTCTTATATATTATGGGTTAACTGGAACATTGTAAAGGGGTTCATGCCAGCTTCTTTAATTATTATTCTTAATTATTAATTATTATTGGGTGACTGGGACACTCTAGATAGGCCCATGCGGCTTCTTGAATTATTTATTCTTTATTATTAATTATAATGGATTGACTGCGAAATTTCTAGAGGGGCCAATGCGGCTTTTTTTAATTTATTATCTTAATTTTAATTATTGTTGTGACTGGGACAGTTATAGGTAGCCATGCGGCTATTTTTAATTATAATTAACTATTTCATTTATTACATTAATTATTATTAAAAATTATTCTTAATTTCTTTTATAGGGTTGAATTGG
>JABUQX010138733.1:5000-7500 GCA_015478945.1 Trachelipus rathkii
ATGCACTCCCTGGAGCGTAGAGAAGACGAGAAGGAACGGGAAATGGAGAAGAGAGCGGGAGAAAAGGGGAGAAAGGAGAGAGGGGGGAGGCGCGTCTGAGGGAGAGAGGCGGAGGGAGAGGCTGGAGGAGAGAAGAATAGAAGAGAGAGTGGGAGAGGAGAGGGAGTCGAGATGAGGAAGGGGATCTGGGGATAGAGAAGAGAGTCGGAGCGAGTAGGAGGGAAAGAAACGGAGGCAATGAGAGAAAGAGAGGCGATGGAGGGATGAGAGGAGGGTAGAGGGGACGGTCAAAGACAGACAGAGGACAGAAGGCAGGTACGAGAGAGAGAAGGGAAGGAGGGGAGAGTGGGAGAGAGGAGAAGAGAGAGGACGAGAGAGAGATGAAAGGAGTAGAGGTGACGAGCAGAGGAGGAGGAAGGGGAGGACGGAAGGGACGGAGGGAGACGCAGGTGAGAGGGAGTGAGTGAATGGAGGACCGAGCAGGATGGGAGAGAGAGAAGAGAGGAGGATACGAGGGGAGGGAAGCCGGGGAGAAAAAAATGGATGAGGGAGAATCGGGGAGGAGACGATGCCTGAGAACGGAGGAAGGAGAGTGAGACAAGAGAGAGAGATGTAGATAGAGAGAATGAGAGAGAGAGAGCGAGAAGAGAGAAAGAGAAAGCAGGGAGAGAGAGAGAGAGAGAGAGAGAGAGAGAGAGAGAGGAGAGAAGAGAGAGGACGAGGAGAGAGAAGACGAGTGAGAAGAGGAAAGAGAGTACAATGAGGAGAGAGAGAGGAGAGAGAGTAGGGAGTGTAGAGATGAGAGAGGATATGATGAGATGAGAATGAGAGAGAGAGAGAGGATGAGATGGGAGAGAGAGAGAGGAGAGAGAGAGGAGAGAGAGATGAAAAGATAGAGAGATTGAGAGAGAGAGAGAAGAGAGGGATGAAGAAGAGAAGAGAGAGATGGATGAGAGAGAGATGCGATGAGATGAGAGAGAGAGAGAGAGAGGGAGGAAGTGATTGAGGAGAGAGAGAGAGAGAGCGAGAGAGATGTTCGAGAGATGGAGGAGAGAGAGAGAGAGAGAGAGAGAGGAGGCAGAGAGAGAGAGAGAGAGACGAGAAGAGAGAGAGAGAGATGAGAGAGAGAGAAGAGAGAGAGAGAGAGAGAAGAGAGAGACAGAGAGAGAGACAGAGAGAAGAGAGGAAGAGAGAGAGGAGAGAGAATTTTTTTGCTATTACTTTCTATACTGTCGGATATATTATATATATATATATATATTATATATATATATATATATATATATATATATATATATATTATATATATTTATTTATAGTATATGATATATATATATATTATTAATATATATATATATATATAATATTCTATTATATATTATATATATAGTATATATATATATATATATATAGTATAATTAATATATTATATATATATATATACTATATATATATATATATTAGCTATAATATATATATATATATTATATATATATTATATATATATATTATTAGTTATATAATATATATTATATATATATATATATATACTATAATATATATATATATATATTCTTAATAAGTTGCATAAAATAGCACATAAATTAGATTCTTTTTCGTATTATAGCAAAATTTATAATACTTTTTTAAAACCCAATAAAAAACAATAAATTAGCATTAAATATGCATATCTAGTGGTTTACATTTGGTAAAAACTTTAACTTCTCACAAACAGTAGAAAGAAATAATAATAAAAAAATAATAGTCTACCTTCAAAAATTTATGAATTGGCAACTCGTTTACTGACGGTACCAATTCGTACCACTTGGAAAAATATGATTTGTAAAGAAATAAAATAATTTAAATAGCCTAAATTATGTTATAAATACGTTCTAGGATAGCTTAATTTACTTAATCAATCAAAAATAAATCTCTGGTACACACCTTATATCAAATAATTCCAAAACTCGTACAGCCAATTTTCACAGAACCGAAATTTTCGACATCTGAATCAAAATGTAAATATTAAAACTATCACATGTAAGTTAAGATTGCCATTTATCACACAAAATAAATCTTCATGCGTAACTTCAGTGACCGTAGGTTAAACCTAAATTTTACTTGCATTGATAAATTTTATAGCTATTTTAAGTTGCTTGACATGAGAGTACCATCAGTACGAAAAGGGTTAATGCCAGTTAACTGCTATAGAGTCAGGGTTGCACTGGGTACCTCCCTGGAAAGCAGCATACCTATCCACCCAGGCCGGGTTTTTAATGGTAAAAAAAAAAAACTGAATAAAATGGGTAGATTTGGAAACCAAAAAAATTTGGTATAATGACTATAAAAAATAAAAAGTGTAAGGCTCACCATAGAAAACTCTGGATGTATACTGGATATACCATACTTCCCAGAGCCTCAGATTATTGTGGTGACAATGTTTAAAACCTAAATAGTATAAATTTAAATACCGGTATATTACTTAATTACTTTTACTTAT
>JABUQX010138733.1:17500-20000 GCA_015478945.1 Trachelipus rathkii
TTAGACTTCCCAGTCAACCAAAAAAAATAAATAATTAAGAGCCCCGCACTTGGCCCTCTAGAATGTCCTAGTCAACCCATAATAAATTAATAAATAAAATAATACGGTTTAAGAAGCAGCATGGGGGCCTTATCTAGACTTGCTCCCAATCAAACCAATAATAATTAAAATAATTAATATAAGAAGCCACATTATATTAATCCCTCTAAAATGTCCCCCAGTCAACTCAAAATAAATAACAATAATAAACTTAAGAAGACGCATGTCCTTAGGACCTTCCCAGTTAAACCAAATAAGAATCTAATAATTTGAGAATGCCCGATTGTCCCTTCTAGAATGTCCCAGTCAACTCATAAAAATTTAGAATTAAAGAATAATTTTTAATAATAATTAATGTAATTAGTGAATAGGTATTTCTTAATTAAGAAGCCACATGGGGCCTACCTAGGACTGTCCCTGTCAACCAACAAAAATTAATAGAAAAGAATTAATTCAGAAGCCGCCATGGCAGACCTATACTTAGACTGTCCCATCAACCATAATTCAATTAAACATTACAGAGATAAATCTATTCTTAATTATATTAATTATAGGGGGTTGACTGGGACAGTCAAGATTAGGCCCATGCGGCTTGTGAATTATTATTCTTATTTTATTATTATGGATTGGACTGGGATATTCTAGAGAGGCCAATGCGACTTTTTAATTATTATCCTTAATTATTAATCATTGTTGGTTGACTGGGACAGTGTAGGTAGGCCCATTGGCGTTTCTTAATTATAAATGCTATTCTTAATACATTAATTATTATTAAAAATTATTCCTAATTCTTAATTTTTATGGGTTGACTGGGAATTTCTAGAGGGGCCAATGCGGCTTCTCAATTATTAATTATTATTGATTGGACAGTCAATAAAGGACCATGCGGCTTCTTAAGTATTATTCTTATTTATAATGAGTTGCCTGGGACATTCTAGAAGGGTCCTTGTTGGCTTAATTATTATTGTTTAATTAATAAAACTGGGACGGTCTTGATAGGCCCATACGGCTTCTTACCTAAGTATTATTCTTATTTCATTATTTATTTATGTGTTTTATTGGGACATTCTAGAGGGCCAATGCTGCTTCTAATTATTAATTTTTATTGTTGACTGGACAGTCTAAAAAGACCATGCGGCTTCTTGTATTATTCTCATTTATTATTGGGTTACTGGGACATTCTAGAGAGGTCAATGCAGGCTTCCTAATTATTAATCTGAATAATAATTAAGAAGCTGCATTAACCTCTAAGAATGTCCCAGTCAACCCATAATAAATAAGAGTAATACTTAAGAAAGCCGCAGGGTCCTTTTTAGACTGTCCCAGTTGACCAATAAAAATTAAAATTAAGAACCACATTGGCCCCCTCTAGATGTCCCAGCTCAACATAATACAAATAAATAACATAATCAAGATACATTACTTAAAGAGAAAGAAGCATAAGCCATCTGACTGGAACCCAGTCAACCCAATTAATAACATCTAATATATATAATTATCAATTAAAAATAATACATTACAGAACCGCATTGACGCCTCTTAGAATGTTCGCCAATGCAACTCATATAAATAAGAATTAATATTTAAGAAGCCGCATGGGCCTTTTTAGACTGTCCAGTTCAAACCCAATAAAAATAATTTATTTAACGAAGCTGCATTGGCCCCCTCTAGAATGTCCCAGTTCATTTTTTGTTTAAATAATCAAAATTAATAATGAGAATAATACTTAAGAAGCCGCATGGGCCTATCTTAGGACTGTCCCAGTCAACCAATAATAATTTAATAATTTAAAAATATATCTTAAGAAGCCGCATTGACCCCTCGAGAATGTCCCAGTCAACTCATAATAAATAAGAATAATACTTGAGAAGCCGCATGGTCCTTTTTAGACTGCACTGGCCCCTCTAGAATGTCCCAGTCAACCAAATAAATAATAAATAATATAATATTAAGAAGCCGCATGGGCCTATCTAGACAAACTTCACGCCTATACTTATCCTCAAAGCAAAAAATCTACCCTCGTTTTTTACTTGCGCGCCCCTCTTCAGCAATATGTCTTATTTTAATAAGGCGTGCTAAAATTGTAGACAATATCCAAATAACTGGCCCAACATATCTATTATACGACATTATACAAAAACAATACATATAATTAATCTGCATCTGGCATTAATTTTCAATTTTTAACCCTAGGCCCTAGCTCTGGGTTCAAAATCTTACAATAAAAACAATGAAACAACAGCACTAAAGAATGTTACAGACTTACGGGTTACAATGAAAATAGTTTGTTGAAAATTGAAGAAAAAAAATATTAAAAACTTCATAATATATTAGTTATTTTAATTTTTTATTTCTATTTGAATTAAATTACTTAAATAACAAAAAAAGCAAAAAATAATAAAAAATATATAAAAAAAAATCAAAAAAAATCAAAATAATCATAAAATTCCAAAAAATCATG
>JABUQX010138733.1:25000-29084 GCA_015478945.1 Trachelipus rathkii
GTTCTGAGCAGGGATGGCCGGAGGGATAGTGTAACGGTGCCCAGTTAGGGTAGAGTGAGTAAGTTGGCAGGGGTTTGTGTGGGGGGAGGCTTGGAGCCCACTCTGGTTCAGGGGACCTATATGTTGTATAAAGAAGCCTACATATAGACGATATTCTACCACTATATTATGAGGGACTCCACTGTCGGTAACTCATCGAACCTAGCTCTTTTATTGGGTAGGAATTTTTTCTTTCTTGCATGACGCTAGTTTTCCTTACATAGGAATAGATAAGATGTAATCATTACGTTATTATCTTCTGATTTGAGGCGTCCTGGTAAGAGTAAGTGGCTTTTGTTCTATTCGCATTCTGTTTCATATGATATGTTTAATGCTACGCTTTCTTTGACTGACTAGGCTATTTGTATGAGTACTTTTACTTAATTCTTCTTAATTCTTTGGTGAAGAAGAGGTTCATAGTAAAGAAAGATCATGAAAGAAAGATATCTTTATAATATTATATATATATCTATAAATATTTTCATTAATTTTCTTTTTTATTTATTATATCTATTCTTATATCATTTTATATATTATATATATATTTTTTATTATATATGTTATTATCATAATTACTATGTATATTATTATTAATTTAGATATCTTGGTACCCAACTCCATACATTTAGTATTTACATCTTTATATATGTTATATTATATTAATTATATTATATTCCTTTATATATATATAGAAACTTACCAAAGCCTCGAAATGATTTTTACACAAACAAGATAACCATAAGGAGAACTATAAATATATATTTGTAGATTATCTGGTAAATTTTAGTAAATGAAAAATATGTTATAATTTGTATTTGATCATCTTTTAAATAAACCCTAGAAATGTATTATATTATTTCTTTTTATCTATAGTGTTTTGAACTTAATTTCTCTGTGAAATTGTTACTTACCTGTTTAATAGAGAAAACAAAAAGTTGAAGTTTGAATAATATGATAAGAAATTTAGCAATACCTAAATTCTTTCGCTTATGATTTTGGGTTATTAATTTTTTTTATGTATATCCCCCCCCCTACCCCCAAGATCCCTTATCGTACGGTGTCCGGCCTTGACCGGGGAATACGAGGGGCTATGTCAACATGCTGTCGCACGCGTCAGCTCGATCTCCTCTTATAAATAAAATTATATAATTATTATCGCATAAAACATCGTTTCAGAGGCGAGAGGTGATTCAGCATCAGTGTTAGTATACGTTATTAGTTTTGTGTCAGTTATGTGTTTTTTTGAGATATTAATTTTCTGTCGCTGGCTTTTGGTAGTTTGGCCATATATTTATTATTATTAACCTTATATTATATATATTATATATATTATATATATATATATATAATATATATAAAATATATTCTATCTATATATATATTATTAATATCTTTTATTTAATAATTATTTATTATATTTATTACTTTATATATATATATTTGAGTCATTGTACGGGGCTGTAAAAAGAATTTAATATAAATGTAAGTGTAAATGAAATCTATTATATTAGGTGGTTGTGTGGTGTTGAGAAAGGGTGTAACTAGTTGAGAGAATAAATTGAATAGTATGTTGGTATTGGGTTTGAGATATGTGGAAAAGGATGAATGATGTCGGATTGGTTAAGCGGATTGTATCATACAGAATTATGTAGAGAGAAAGAGAAAAAGTGATAATTTAAGAGACAGAAGAGAAAAGTGGTTTAGTGTGTTAGAAAAATAATTATTTAAGAATTATATTCTTTTTCAGTAAGAAAAGAGCTAGCTCTCGTTCCTGTTGCATCAGCAAAATAATTTATTTATAATTTATGGCGGGTATTTGTGGGGTGCATGGTTGTGGCCCATCGGTGGGCAGGGATAGAACCTTACATTTCGTACTTAGATTTTACCCATATGGTGAGGTTGGCTCGTGTCAAACGGGTCCAGAATCGAGTCTCGTTAGGGGTGTGATTTTCTGTCTTGGATAGAGTGATTGTCCGAGCTAATCATAGTTTTGGCAGTTTAGGGTTAATATTCGTGAGAGTACGTGCTCGTCTCAGATAAGCTGATTCGGGGGCTGGGCATCTTTTCGCCATTTTGGATACTTTCTGCTCTGCTACATGGTGGCTTTTCGTTTCCGATTCTTGTGTAGGCGCGATGTGTTAATTCCCAGTCTTGGGAAGAAGAGTTTCTTCTGCTTAATTGAAAGAAAGAATAGAGACAGAATATTTTCATTTAGATTACAGATTTCATATATTTTTATTCTGGATATATTCTTATTTTATGATGTGATTAATCCTTATTATTCTTTCCAGTTTATATTGCTTACTATTTTATATTCGATGAATATTAGCTAATATGATATATATTGCTATATATTATATATATATATATATATACTCACTATAGTTATTTTAATTATAGTTTATTTTTTCGCCTGCATTACTCATAGTTATTAAGTGTATTTAACCCTTGGCGTAATAAAATAACAACATGAAAAGTTAAAATGATAATATAATATACATATTTTTTGCAAATATTTCATACTGATTTTGAAATCATGTTATTACGTTATTATTTCGAAACTTATTAATCTTATATTATTTATCTGGATTAACTATTACCGTATTTCTCAAATGTAACTTTTGTGTTCCAGATATGACTTACTGATAATTATTAATGTTTTTTTATTTTATTTCGATTTTCTTAATTGTTTTTATAAATTTGACTTTGTGCGAGCTTTCGCCAGCTAATCTTTGGGCCTCTTCGGTTAAAATAAGTATCAAATAGCGGAGAATGTCCTTCGGACGGTTGGTCTAGAGCTTAGAATATGTGTAAAGATTTTCTTTTTATACGTCTTCTTTATCGTCATTAATTTACTTCTCAAATTCTAATAATGGTTGGCCTTTTGAGTAATTTTTCTCTCTGTGTTTTGAGTTGTTTTAATTTATTTTTTTAGACTGGGTAAGAAGAATTGGTGTCTGTTTTGAGTGTTACAATTGTTCCAAGTGTTATTATTCGCCGGCGTATAAATATTAAAATTATCAGTTATCATGGACTGTGTATAGATTTAAATACATGAACGTTCTCTTCGATATACTGTTGTCTTATTTCATTATTGTTTGATTTTGATGTGTTGTCTAGAGGATTGTGGTCTGTAATGATGATGGTTTATTAATTATCGTGGTGTTTGGGTTCAGATGGGTGGGTTGAGGTATTTGTGTTTATCTTTTTATGCATAAGTCATATATCCAGAGTGTTGTTTATTGATTCATACGTGTACATAGATAAAGTCGTACATGTTGCTAACTATATATATGATATTAAGTTGTTGCATTGGTAGTAACTATATATACGCATTGTTTTTTTTTTATTAATTGGTGTTTTTAGGTGATATACTTATAATTCTATTCTATTTATTTCAGTTGGCGCATCTGCGTCTCGTTTTTTATCCCCCGTGTCGTCTGGTGATTGGATTCGCTCTGTATGGGTGCTGACAGTGTATTTCGGTTGTAGCTGTCTATGGGGGTCGAGCGTAAGCCGTCGCTCGTTTATAATTCTTGGGCTTTCCTCGGATTGAGTTAAGTAAGGAGTTAGGTGGGGTGATGAATGTGAATATGTCGGAAGACGAGATTAAGTTGGGAGCGCTGCGCCACCTATATGTTACGTACACATTATTATTTATTATTATTTTATATTATTATTATTATTATTATATTATTTTTATTATTATATTATATATTATTATTATTTTATTCTTAGCCCAAAACATTCCGGGAATCGATTCTGAGTCGAAGAACGATTCCTGTATGCAATGTTTTTTACGCAGTCGCTTGCCTTCCGCGAGTTTTTTTTGATCGGTTTTGACTTCGCTTTGTTGCCGGTGGAACTGATTATGTTTGGGTTAAATTTGAGGGTGTTGATGATGAGGTAATTGTGTATGAAGTTCAGTCTGGGGTCTAAGGGCTAAATGGTGTTCGTAATTGGATTGAAATTGGTGAGAGATTCGAAGTTGATTTTAGATACTGGTATGGAAGATTGTGGGTTGGTCGACGGTGCTGGGTCTGCG